>PVKA01024719.1:0-33856 GCA_004027165.1 Ctenomys sociabilis | reverse complement strand
ATATTAAACTTTAATTCCTTACATAATATGAAAAAAAAACAATTTAAAAAATGGGAATGAACACTTACATATATTTACACAGAAATTTAGAAATCTATCCATGTACAGCAGTGTAGCCGGACAGTCCTGTGACATGTTTTTTTCCTGTGTCTTATTTTTCATTACCCTTTATTAAATTTTTTTTTTTTGTTTGAAAGATAGTATAGTAATACTTGGTATGTCATGACAAGAAGTACGCATTTAGGGTGGGAATGTAGACTGGTACAGCCATTGTGGAGGTCAGTGTGGAGACTCCTCAAAAGACTAGGACTAGAAATCCCATTCAAGCCGGCTATCCCCCTACTGGGAATTTTCCCAGAGGAACTGAAAACATTGTATGACAGTGATATATGTGTACCTATGTTTATCACAGCACAATTTGTGGTAGCAAAATCTTGGAAACAACCAAGATGTCCATCACATGAGGAATACCACAAAAGATGTGGTATTTCTATATAATGGAATATTACTCAGCTGTTAAGAATGATAAGTTTGAAGCATTTATACTGAAGTAGATGCCACTTGAACATATACTCATAAGTGAAAAAAACCAGACACACATGTGTAAATATCGTATAGTCTCCCTAGTATAAGAAGTGAAAAGAAGAAATACAAATGGAATTATGCAACAACTAAAATCAATTGAGTCTGATAAGGTACAGTGAATGGCATATGCTGTACGATACTAATCAGCTTTTCTTCTGGAAGGTTAACAACCTAAGTTCACAGATCAAAGTTGGAGAAATAGAAGAGCAACAAGGCCAGCCAACATTTTGGCCCTAGCCTTTAAAGGTCAGTGAAGACTCAGGACATAGGAGAACCTGTACTGCAATATCGTGAGACTCAGGTGAACTCCAAATTTTCTGAGCAAGGAGATTGTGGAGCCACAGAGGAAAGAGATCAAAGTTCTGTATTGTGCCTGGGGAGAGTCACATGGAGAGAAAACTTTCTCTCAGGCTCTCACAGAGAGCAAACTGGTCAAGCATTGGCCGTGACTCATCTACATGGATGACAGAGACAAAGCATCTACAGAATAAGGTACAGGACTACAAGATAAACTTGTAGGAGAGGACTGAGAGGACTTCACTGATCGCATAAGAAACATAAAGTACATGTGTTGGTATCTAAGTCTTGATCTATCTAGGTCTTAACCATCCAGCAGAAAAGTATAAAAATGAAGTATACGTCGTGGGGCCATAATATTAAATTGAGCTGTAAATGGCTATGGTCGACAACTTCTTTGGATAACTCCCCATTGCTGTGGAATGCTGGACTGTGTAGAACTGTGTTGTCGAGTTCAAGTACCTAAGTTAGTTGAATGACAATGGAGTGCCCATCTTTGACAGGCGTAGACAAAGGAAGGGGTATAGAAAGGAAGAATCGTGATGTGTGTGTATGGACAGTACAGTTGGGATAGATAACGCCGTGCTTCTACATGATTCTATGAGAAGCAAGATTTGCACTAATGGTGGTTGGATAGGATATTATGTCAGCTTCTAGTACTATGGACAACCACTAGGAAAATATCAAGGTAGAAAGTATTAATTATTGAATCTTTGATGTAATTCAGGTATAAAAGATAAGATATGCAAACAGCTACACTCTCTTAATTTACTGTTAAGAGACATATGCTATAATAATGTCTGTAAGTATAATATCATGTATGCACCTTCTATGATCCCAAAACATTATGAAAACAGTTTGCAATGTATTAATTTACCAAATCCATCTTGTCAAGGTATCTTAAAACTGTCTCATTGATATTTGTACTTTAATAAAACAAAAATTAAAAGAAAAAAAAGAAGTACGTATTTAGAAGACCAGAATGACAGGTATTCTGAGCGTCACCTTTCTCTTACACATTGCTATCTTCAGTGCAGTTGTTTGGTTAGCAGGTATCAGCATATATAGTTTGTCAGGTTAAGAATCCTACCAATTAACTGCTAGTTTAAAAAGCCTGCTGATATTTTTCAGGATCACTGCCTTACTCATCTAATGTATGGTTTTGTCCCTGTCATTTTTCCCAGCTTTTTTCCTTGCCCTCTCTTCATTTCCCAATTCTCAAGTTCTCGCTTCCTTTTCAATAGTGCTATACTAGGGAGATTATGATATTTACATATGTGGGTCTAGTTTATTTCACGTATAAGTATGTCTTCAAATGGCATCCAGGTAAATATGAAGGGCTCAAGTTTATCATTCTTTATAACTGAGTGACACTCCATTGTATAAAAATACTACATCTTTTTTATCCATTGCTCAGGTGACGGGCATCTTGCTTATTCTCAAGATTTGGCTACCACAAATTGTGCTACTATAAACATAGGTACACATATATCACTATGATATGGCGTTTTCAGTTGCTCCAGGAATATTCCCAGTAGGGAGATAGTTGGTTTGAATGGAATTTCCAATCCTAGTTTTTTAAGGAGTCTCCACACTGATTTCCATAATGGTTGCAACAGTCTACATTCCCACCAGCAGTGAAGAAGGGTTCCCTTTTCCCCACAGCCTCTCCAACATTTGTTGTTGGTTGATTTCTTTATGATAACCATTCTTTCTTGAGTGAGATGGAATCTCAGTGTTGCTTTAATTTGCATTTCACAGATGGCTAGTGATGTGGAGCATTTTTTTCATATATTTATTCGTGTCTTTAATTTCATCCTCTGAGAAGTGTGTGTTCATCTCTGATGCCCATTTCTGGGTTGGGTCTTAAACTTAGGGGCCCTAATGTTTTTTAGTTCTTTATAAATTCTAGAGAACAGACCTTTGTCTGAGTGCTTATGAGTTAGGAGTTTTTCGAAGTTTGTGAGTTGTCTTTTCACTTTGTTGATAATTTCTTTTGCCATGCAAAAACTTGTCAATAAGAGGTGATCCCAGTTGTTAATTCTTTCAACTGTTACCTGTGTGATTTGATTTGTTTTTATGAAATCTAAGCCTACCTCTATGTCTTCAAGAGGTCCTGCTACTTTCCGTTCCAGGAGATGTAGTATTTCTGATCTTTAATCAGTATGTTCAGATCTTTAATCCACTTTGACTTTAGCTTAGTGCATGGTTATAGAGCTGTGTCAAGTTTTAGTTTTCGGCATGTGGAGAGCCAGTTTTTCCAGCACCATTTGATAAAGAGGCTATCTTTCTTCCCCCTTTGTGTTTGGCCCCTTTGTTGAAGATCAAGTGGTTGAGTGTGTTCATAGAGGCCTCTGTATCTTGTAGTCTATTCCATTGATTCTCAGGTTGATTTCTTTGCCAATATCATGGTGATTTTGTCACAGTAGCTTTGTAGTATAATTTCAAGACAGGAATTGTAATGCCTCCTGCCTTGCCTTTGTTGGCTAGGATTGCTTTTGCAATCCTAGGTCTTTTTTGGTTCCAAACAAATTTTAGGATTGATTTCTTTAAGTCTGTGAGGTATTTTTTTGGTTCTTCCTATCCATGAGCAGGGAATTTCTTTTGATTTTCTGAAATCCTCTACAATCTCTTTTTAAAGAGTACTGTAATTTTCCATGCAAAGATCTTTGACTTCTTTAATTAGGTGAATTCCAAGGTATTTCATTTTCCACATGCTATTGTAAAAATTATTCTTTCTCTAATGTTCCTCTCAGTGTGTTTGTTAGCTGTGTGGATGAACACTATTAACTTTTGGGTATTGACTTTGTATCATGCTATACTACTGAATTTGTGTATCAATTCTAGTAGCTTCTTGGTGGAGTTTTTTGGGTTTTCCAAATAAAGTATGTCATCTGCAAATAATGATAATTTAACTTTTCTTTAGCTATTTTTATTCCTTTTATTTTTCCCTCTTTTCTAATGGCTCTAGCTAATGATTCCAGAACTATATTGAAAAGGAGGGGTGATAGAGGACATCCTTGTCTTATACAAGATCTGAAAGTAAAACATTTCAGCTTTTCCCCATTTAGAATTATATTGGCTGTTGGGTTGTCATAGATAGCTTTTATCAGATTGAAATAGAGGCTTTCTATTTCAATATTCTGTAGGACTTTTAAAAAATTTTTATTTTATTGAAGTACAAATATCAATGAGACAGTTTTAAGATACCTTGACAAGATGGATTTGGTAAATTAATACATTGCAAACTGCTTTCATAATGTTTTGGGATCATAGAAGGTGCATACATGATATTATACTTACAGACATTATTATAGCATATGTCTCTTAACAGTAAATTAAGTGAGTGTAGCTGTTTGCATATCTTATTTTTTATACCTAAATTACATCAAAGATTCAATGATTAATACTTTCTACCTTGTTATTTTCCTACTGGTTGTCCGTAGTACTAGAAGCTGACATAATATCCTGTCCAACCACCATTAGTGCAAATCTTGCCTCTCAAAGAATTATGTAGAAGCACGGCGTTATCTATCCCAACTGTACTGTCCATACACACACATCACAATTCTTCCTTTCTATACCCCTTCCTTTGTCTACACCTGTCAAAGATGGGCACTCTACTGTCATTCAACTAATATAGGTGCCTGAATTCGACCACACAGTCCAACACAGTTCAGCATTCCACAACAATAGTGAGTTATTCAAAGAAGTTGTCGACCATAGCCATTTACAGCTCAGCTTAATATTATGGCGCCACGATGTATACTTCATTTTTATACTTTTCTGCTGGATGGGTAAGACCTAGATAGATCAAGACTTATATACCAACACATGAACTTTATATTTCTTATGCGGTCAGTGAAGTCCCCTCCGGGTTTATCTTGTAGTCCTGTACCTTATTCTGTAGATCCTTTGTCTGTGTCATCCATGTGGATGAGTCACGGCCAATGCTTGACCAGTTTGCTCTCTGTGAGAGCCTGAGAGAAAGTTTTCTCTCCATGTGACTCTCCCCAGGCACACTACAGAACTTCGATCTCTTTTCTTTGTGGCTCCATAATCTCCTTGTTCAGAAAATTTGGAGCTCAACTGAGTTTCATGATGTTGCAGTACAGGTTCTCCTATGTCGTGAGTCTTCACTGACCTTGAAAGGCTAGGGCCAAAATGTTGGCTGGCTTTGTGGCTCTTCTATTTCTCCAATTCTGATCTGTGAACTTAGGTTGTTAACCATCCAGAAGAAAAGCGGATTAGTATCCTGCAGCATATGCCATTCACTTTGCCTTATCTGATTCAATTATTTTTAGTTGTTGTTGTACAATTCCATTTGTACAACAACAACTAATCAGGAAGTTCCATTTCCTCTTTTCGTTTCTTATACTAGGGAGACTATACGATATTTACACAGGTGTGTTTGGTTTATTTCACTTATGAATATATGTTCAAGTGGCATCCACTTCAATATAAATATTTCAAGTTTATCATTCTTAATTGCTGAGTAATACTCCATTACATAGAAATACCACGTCTTTTTCAACCATTCCTCATGTGATGGACATCTTGGTTGTTTCCAAGATTTTGCTATCACACTTTGTGCTGCTATAAACATACGTACACATATATCACTATGACACAATGTATTCAATTCCTCTGGGAAAATTCCCAGTAGGGGGATAGCTGTCTTGAATGGCATTTCTAGTCCTAGTCTTTTGAGGAGTCTCTACACTGACCTCCACAATGGTTGTACCAGTCTACATTCCCACCAGCAGTGGAGAAGTGTTCCCTTTTCCCCACAACCTCTCCAACATTTGTTCTTGGTTGATTTCCTTATGATAGACATTCTTTCTGGAGTGAGATGGTGTCTTAGTGTTGTTTTTATTTGCATTTCACAGATGACTAGCGATGTGGAGCATTTTTTCATATATTTATTCGCTTCTGTAATTTCGTCCCCTGAGAAGTATGTATTCATCTGAGATGCCCATTTCTGATTTGGGTCTTTAAATCTGAGGGCCCTGTTGTATCTTAGTTGTTTAAATATTCTAGACATCAGATCTCTGTCTGACTGCTTATTAGTTAGAATTTTTTTCAAAATTTTGGGTTGTCTTTTCACTCTGTTGACAATTTCTTTTGAAGTGCAGAATCTACTCAAGAAGAGTTGATCCCAGTTGTTGATTTTTTCAAGTTCTTCCTCTGCGAATATATGTTTGTTCATGAACTCTTTATCTACCCCTATGTCTTCAAGAGTTCCTCGTACTTTCTCTTCCAGGAGATTGAGTGTTCTGTAAGACTTTGAACATGAATAAGTGTTGGACTTTGTCAAAAGCCTTTTCTTCAACAATTGTGATGATCATGTGGTTTTTAGTTTTAGCTCTGTTGACATAGTGTATTGCATTTTTAGATTTTTGAACATTCATCTTTTGGACGAATCCTACCTGGTCATGGTGCATGTTCTTCTTGATGATTTGCTGTATTCTGTTTGCTAGCGTTTTATAGAGGATTTTTGCATCTATGTTCATGAGTGGGATTGGCCTGTAGTTCTCTTTTTTGGTTGTGTCTTTCCTTGGTTTTGGTGTCAGGATAATACTTTCTTCCAGGAGTGATTTTGGGAGAAATGTTTCCCTTTCAATTTCACTGAAGAGTTTGAGGGGTGTAGGGATTATATCTTCTGTAAATTTCTTATAGAATTCAGCTGTGAATCCATCAGGACCTAGACTTTTCTTTGTCTGTTGGTTTTTTATCATATTTCGTATTTTGTTGGCTGTTATTGGATTATTGAGAGTTGTTATATCTTCTTGATTCAGTTTTGGTAATTTGTAACTTTGCAGGACTCAGTCCATTTTTTCTGTGTTTTCTATTCTGTGAGCATAAAGATTCTCAAAGTAGGTATTGATAATCTTCTGAATTTCTACTGGGTTTGTGGTGATTACACTCTTTTCATTCCTTATTCCTTGTATTTGAATTTTTTCTTTCCTCTTTTTGATGAGGATAGCTAGGTGTTTATCAATTTTATTCAGTCTTTCACAGAACCAGCTTTTTGGTTCATTAACTTTTGTAACTTTTCTTTGTCTCCATTGAGTTTAATTCAGCTGTAATCTTTATGATTTCTTTCTATCTTTGGGCTCTGGGTTTTATTTCCTCTTCCTTTTCTAGATATTGGAGGTCCAACATTAGTGTGTCTATTTGTTTCCATTCTGTTTTCCTAATATGTGAGTTCATTTCTATGAATTTCCCTCAAAGAACTGCTTTCAGCGCATCCCATAGATTCTGATATGTGTCGTTGAATTTTCATTGAATTTTTGATATTGTTGAATTTCTTATTCAATTTTGGAGTATAATTTCAACTCAGGAATTTTGATGCCTTCTGCTTTGTCTTTATTGGCCAGAATTGCCTTTGCTATTCTACGTCTTCTGTCGTTCCAAACAAATTTTAGGAATGATTTCTCTAGGTCTGGGAGGTATGTTGGTGGCAATTTGATAGGGAGATAGGGATTGCATTAAAATTATACAGCAATTTTGGGATTATGGCCATCTTCAAAATTTTGGTTCTTCCTATCCAGGAGTAGGGAATATCTTTCCTTCTTCTGAAATCTTCTATAATCTTTTTTCCTAGGGTGTTGTAATTTTCCATGAAGAGATCTTCGACTTGCTTCGTTAAGTGAATTCCAAGGTATTTCATTTTCTGCCTTGCTATTGTGAAATATATTGTTTCTATAGTTTCCCTCTCAGTGTGTTTGTTATCTGTGTAGAGGAATGCTATTGACTTTTGAGTATTGACTTTGTGTCCTACTATACTGTCATATTTGTGTATTAATTCTAGCAGCTTCTTGGTGGAGTTCTGTAGGTCTTCCAAATAATGTATCAAGCCATGTGCAAATAATGATGGTTGAACTTCTTCTTAACTATTCTTTTTCCATTTATTTTCCTGTTTTGTTTAATGGCTCTAACTGATGATTCCAGAAGTATATTGAATAGGAATGGTGATACAGGATATCCTTGTCTTGTTCCATACCTCAGAGTAAAAGATATCAGTTTTCCTCCCTTTAGAATTATATTAGCTATTGCGTTGTCATAGATGGCTTTTATTAAATTGAGGTAGAGACCTTCTATTGCAATTTTCTGTAGGAATGTGAATATGAATGAGTGTTGGACTCTCTCAAAAGCTTTTTCTGCATCCATTGAGATGATCATGTGGTTTTTAGATTTCAGTCTATTAATATAGTGTATTACCTTTATAGATTTTTGAATATTGAACCCTCCTTGCATCTCTAGGATAAATCCAACCTGATCATGGTGTATGATCATCTTGATGATTTGGTCTATTCTATTTGCTATGATTTGATTGAGGATTTTTGCATCTATGTTCATGAGGGAGATTTGCCCTTATGTAGTTCTCTTTTTTAGTTTTGTCTTTTCCTGGTTTGGGAATCAGTGTAATACTTGCCTCCAGAAATGATTTTGGAAGGACTACTTCCTTTTCAATTTCATCGAAGAGTTTGAGGAGTGTAGGGATTATGTCTTCTATAAATTTCTTGTGGAATTCAGCTGTGAATCCATCAGCACCTGGACTTTTCTTTGTCGGTAAGCTTTTTATTACATTTCGTATTTTGTTGGCAGTTATTGACTTATTGAGAGCTGTTCTATCTCCTTGGTTCAGTTTTGGTAATTTGTATCTTTCAAGGAATCTGTCCGTTTCTTCTGTGTCTTCTATTCTGTGAGTGTAAAGATTCTCGAAGTAACTATTCATAATCTTCTGAATTTCTACTGGGTCTGTGGTGATTTCACCTTTTTCATTCCTTATTGCTTGTATTTGAATTTTTCCTTTCCTGTTCTTGAGGACACCTAGGGGCTTATCAAGTATGTTTAGTCTTTCAAAGAACCAGATTTTTGATTCTGTGAACTGTTTTCTTCATCTCAATTGAATTAATTTCTGCTCTAATCTTTATGATTTCTTCTCGTCTTGGGCTCTGTGTTTGGTTTGCTCTTCCTTTTCTAAATGTTAGAGGTGCAACGTTCGAGTGTTTATTTGTCCTGATTCTGTTTTCCTAATATGTGAGGTCATGGCAATGATTTTCCCTCTGAGACCTGCTTTCATCACATCCCATAAATTCAGGTATGTTGTGGTTGAATTTTCATTGAATTGTAGATATTGTTGAACTTCTTGTTTAATTTCATCTGTGACCCATTGATTGCTGAGAAGGGTGTTGTTTAATTTTCATGTATTTAATAGGTTTTTCTGGTTTCTTTTGTTGTTTATTTCCAGTTTCATTGCTCTGTGGTCGGATAATATGCATGGGATAATTTCTGTTTTCTGGCGTATACTTACGCATGACCTATGGATAAGTATTTGTTCTATTTTAGAAAATGACCCGTGTTCAGCCGAAAAAAAAATGTGTATTCAGCTGTGGTTGCATGGAACATTCTTTATATGTCTAGCAGGTCCACTTCTTCCAAGCTCTGGTTCAGTTCTGGTACTTCTTTGCTAATTTTTTGTCTGGTTGACGTATCTTTTTGAGAGAAGGGGATGTTAAGGTCTCCTGTTAAGATTGTCATCTTGGATGTTAGATGTTTCATGTCCATTATGATTTGTGTTATATAGTTGGGTGCTCCAGTGTTCACTGCATAGATATTTATGAATGTTACCTCTTCCTCTTGAATTTTTCCCCTAACCAATGTATAGTGGCCTTTATTTCGTTTGATACTTCTTGATTTGAAGTTGAGACTGTCTGAGAACAGAATGGCTACTCCTGATTTTTTCTGAGGTGCTGAGGCACGTAGTATTGTTTTCCATCCTTTGACTTTAAGCCTATGAATGTGTTTTTGAGTTAAATGTGTTTCTTGTATACAGCATATTTTGGGGTTTTTGTCTCCTAATCCACTCTGCCAGTCTATTTCTCTTAATTGGTGAAGTGAGTCCATTACATTGATGGTTACAATTGAAATGTGTTCACTCATGTTTGTCATGATATTTACCTCCTGTTGTTTACTCCTTTTTATTTTTTAATTGTTTGCCCTGTTTAGTGGGTTCCTTCCATTCTCATTCGTCGAGTTCTGGTCATTGTAGTCTCTCTCTAGGACATCTTTCAATAGCCTGTGTAGGGATGGCTTTGTCATCATGAAACTCTTTAGTTGTTCTTTGTCGTGGAAGTATTTCACTTCTCCATCAAACTTGAAAGAGGGTTTTGTAGGCTATAGTAGTTCGGCCTCGTTTTGTTTTCAAAAAGGACTTAAAGAACTCTGGTCCATTCTCTTCTTGCCTTCATGGTTTATGTAGAGAAATCGCCCATCATTCTGATGGGTTTTCTTTTGAATGTGATCTGTTCTTTTCTCTAGCAGCTTTCAGTGTATTATTCTTGTGTTGCATTTCTGGGACCTTGACTGTTATTATATGTCTCAGTGTGTTTTTACTTGGGTTGAAGTTATTTGGTGTTCTGTATGGTGTAGTTACCTGAATTTCCGATTGTTTCCTCGTATTTCAGAAGTTTTCTGCTGTTACTTCTGCCTATATTCTTTTTATGTCTGTATTGATTCCTTCATTCTCATTGATGCCTATTAATCTCACATTGTTCATCTTGGCATCATCTTACAGGTGATCAATTATTTTTTCCTACATCTTCATTGATTTTAAGAGATCGTTTCTCACCTTTTTGCTAGCTGCACCAGTATCTACAAGATATGATACTCTGTCTTTGCTTTCATTTAAATGGTTTTTGTAGACTTGTCATTGAGATTTTAAGTTCTTCTATATCTCTTTGATTCTGTTTCATGTGGTCTATTTCTTTCCTAAATTATTCATTCAAGGAGTCCATCATATTTATAATCTCTTCTATTTTTTATCAATATTTTCTTTAGAGTCAGCTATTAATTCTTTTACTGCATTCTTTTCCAAATTGGGTTTCTTACATATATTTCTGTAATAGATTCTCTACTTCAGATGCTATGATTTCAACCATCTCTTTTTTGTTTCAGAAATTATTTCTTCTTTGAGTTGCTCTTGTCCCTTCTGCTGTTTCTGTGTTTGTTACTTTATTAATTCATATGTTTCAGCTGGAGTAGTGTTCTCCGCACTTGTTCTGGGTGGGTACTGGGTTTCCCCCATACGTTTCTGGATTTGATTCATTACTTCTGATGCTATATATTCAAAAGCTTTCCTTATTTCAGGCCTTAATTCTGCTCTGAGTTCCTCTCTACATTTCTGCTGTTGTTTCTTTGCTTCTGACTCTGTTAATTCATTTATTGTAGCTGAGCTAATGTCCTCCGTACTTATTGGTGGGCTCGAAGCCCGAGATTGCCTTTTGCTCCTTGTGTTTTTGTATGACATTGACCTCTGACCTTTGGTGTAGAGCTTTGACGCAGTTAGGACCTAAGCACGTTATGAGGTTCAGTTGCCAGTCTATGAAGTTTGAGCTTATCCAGTTATGTCTGGCCTGAATCTTGTTGTTGTGTTCAGTTACTTTTTGTTACACCTCTTGTGGTACAACTGTGAGCCTGTGGTTCCCTTTTGTTGTGTCTCTGGTCCAAGGAGCAGTGGTGAGCACAGTAGCTTTCCCACATACTCGCTAGGCCAGGCGATGGTGGTTCGGGTGATGGGAGGTTCTGAAAAATTCTCACTTGCTCGGCAGGTTTTGGGTCAGAGGCTCCAGGGAGTTGCCAGGCATATCGGGCTGGGGTATCTCAGGCCAATCTCTCACTCACTCAGAGGTCTTGGGGGCTGGCCCTCCGGATGATGCAGAGCATGCCAGGTGAAGCCACAGGCTCTCCCACACACTTACCGAACTGGGCTTGCTTGGAGCGGGTGGAGAGACAGTAAGAAAAATTCCCACTCGCTAGGTGGGCTTGGGGGCAGTGGCTCCTGGGAGTTGCTGAGCAATTCAGTGTGGGGTGTCTGAGCATGGATATTAGATATTACATATCCATTAAGATTTGTCTTATATAGTTGGGCACTCCTGTGTTCGGTGCATAAATATTTATGAGTATTGCCTCTTCCTCCTGTATTTTTTTCCCTCACCAGTATGGAGTGACTTTCTTTATTTCATTTGATCATTCTTGGTTTGAAGTTCAGATTGTTTGAGAACATGATTGCTACCCCTGCTTTTTTCTGAGTTGCTGGGGCATGGGCATGTAGTATTGTTTTCCATCCTTTGATTTTCAGCCTATGAATTCCTTTACAAGTCATATGTGTTTCTTGTACGCAGCATATTGTTGGGTTTTGTTTCCTAATCCACTCTGCCAGTCTATTGCTTTTAATTGGTGAATTGAGTCCATTTACATTGATCATTATAAGTGAGATGTACTGACTTATGTTTGACACATTGCTTTCCTGTTATTGGATCCCAATTTTTCTCAAAATGGTTTCCCCAATTTGTTGGGCTCTTTGCATTCTCATTGGTGGAGTTTTGATTGTTTTGATCCCTCTCTAGAATATCTTTTAGTAGTCTGTATCATGTTGGCTTTACCATCATGAAATTGTTTACTTGTTCATTGTAATGGAAATATTTCATTTTCTAATTAAGCTTGAAAGAAAGTATTGCTGGGTATATCAGTCTGGAATTTGTTTTCTTGTGAGACTTGAAGTACTTTGCTCTGTGCTCTTGACTTGATGGTTTGTGAAGAGAAATCTGCTGGGTTTTCCTTTAAATTTAACCTGATGGGTTATCCTTTAAATATGATCTGTATCTTTTCTCTACTGGTTTTCAGTGTACTATTCTTGTGCTGAATTTCTAGGATCTTAATTCTTACTTCTGGATGTGTTCTTAATTGGGTTCATGTTATTTGGAGTTCTATATGCTTCAGTTACGTGAATGTCAGATTATTTATAAAATATTAAATAGAGAGACCGGCCTGAGACAGTGCGGCCTACTCCAGCATCTTCCTTAATCCCGCGCACTCCTGCCCAGCCCCAGAGACTGGCCAGAGACAGTGCTGGAATACAGCAGCCTCCTCGATCCCGCCCATGCCAACCAGCCAGAGACCGGCCTGAGACAGCGGCGGAATCCAGCGGCCTCCAGGATCCTGCCCCAAGCTCTCCCAATGAGTGGGAATTTGCACAACTCAGCAGGTTTCCCAGATCAGTGAGTGTGTGGTGAGTCTGAGGGAGAGCCATTGGCTTCTTCCCACGCACACTACCCAGATCCCTGCCCCCAAGCCCTCCAAGCCAGTGACCGGCCTGAAACCTCAGGACCCACTCACCAGGACCTCCCCAGATCCCCTGCCCTAAAGCCCACTGAGCGTGTTGGAATTTCCCTGACTCCCTGGGCATCAAAGTTCAGTGAGTGTAGAACTCTAGGCCTGCCATGCCGAAAAGACATTTCCCAGGGATTCCCTGCCCCCCAGTGGAAACTAAATAACACCCTACTCAGCAATCAATGGGTTGCAGAAGAAATTCAACAAGAAATGAAAAAATATCTACAATTCAATGAAAACTCAAGTACAACTTATGGGAATTTATGGGATGTGATGAAAGCAGTTCTTAGAGGGAAAATTGTAGCTGTGAACTCACACATTAGGAAAACAGAAAGGGAACAAATTAGCAAGCTAATGTTGTACCTCCAACAACTAGAAAAAGAAGAGCAAACAAAACCCAGAGTGCAAAGACGGGAAGAAATCATAAAGATTACAGCAGAAATTAATTCAATTGAGATGAAGAAAACAGTTCAAATAATTCACAAATCAAAAAGTTGGTTCTTTTGAACATTTAGTTTTGAAAAACTAAATAAAGTTGATAAGCCTCTTGCCAACCTCATCAAAAAGAGGCAAAAGAAAATTCAAATACAAGTGTTAAGGAATGAAAATGGTGAAATCTCCACAGACCCAGAGGAAATTCAGAAGATTATTAATAGTTACTATGAGAATCCTTATGCTCACAGAATAGAAAACACAGAAGAAATGGACAAATTCCTGGACAGGTACAAATTACCAAAACTGAATCAAGAAGACATAATAATTCTCAATAAGGATATAACAGCCAATGAAATATGAAATGCAATAAAAAGCCTACCAATAAAGAAAAGTCCAGGTCCTGATGGATTCACAGCTGAATTGTACAAGAAATTTATAGAAGATATAATCCTCACACTCCACAAACTCTTCAATGAAGTTGAAAAGGAAACAGTCCTCCCAAAATCATTTGTGGAAGCAAGTATAATACTGATTCCAAAACCAGGGAAAGACACAACCAAAAAAGAGAACTGCAGGCCAAGCTCCCTCATAAACATAGATGCAAAAATACTCAACAAAATCCTAGCAAATAGAATACAGCAAATCATCAAGAAGATCGTACACGATGACCAGGTAGGATTCATCCCAGGGATGCAAGAATGGTTTAATATTCGAAAATCTATAAAGGTAATATACTATATTAATAGACTGAAATCTAAAAACCACATGATCATCTTAATTGATGAAGAGAAAGCCTTTGAAAAAGTCCAAAACTCATTCATGTTGAAGTTCCTAAAGAAAATTGGAATAGATGGACTCTATCTTAGCTTGATAAAAGCCATCTATGACAACCCAAAAGCTCATATAATCCTAAATGGGGAAAAACTGAAATCTTTTACTCTTAAATCAGGTACAAGACAAGGATGTCCTCTATCACCCCTCCTATTCAATATAGTGTTGGAATCCTTAGCAACAGCCATTAGAAAAGTGGGAGAAATAATGGGAATAAGAATAGGTAAAGAACAAGTTAAATTCTCACTATTTGCAGATGACATGATACTTTACTTGGAAGACTCCAAAAATTCCACCAAGAAACTACTAGAACTGATACAGAAATTCAGTAGCGTAGCAGGATACAAAATTAATACTCAAAAGTCAAATAGCATTGCTCTACACAGATAACAAGCACACTGAAAGGGCAACAATAGAAACAATGCCTTTTACAATAGCACCATGGATAATGAAATACTGTGGGATTCACTTAACCAAAGAAGTCAAAGATCTTTTCACGGAAAATTACAACATCCTAAGAAAAGACATTATAGAGGATTTTAGAAAATGGAAAGATATTCCATACTCCTGAAAAGGAAGAACCAACATCGTGAAGATGACCATACTCCCAAAATTGCTGTTCAGATTTAATGCAATCCCTATCAAACTGCCACCAACATACCTCCCAGATATAGAGAAATCAATCCTAAAATTTATTTGGAACCACAAACCACCTAGAATAGCAAATGCAATCTTGGCCAATAAAGACAAGGCAGGAGGCATCACAATTCCTGACTTGAAATTATACTACAAAGCCACTGTGACAAAATCAACATGGTATTGGCAAGGAAATAGACCTGAGGATCAGTGGAATAGATTAGAAGATGCAGAGGCATCTACGAAAGCACTCAGCCATCTGATCTTTGACAAAGGGCTACACAAGCTCACTGGAAGAGAGATAGCCTCTTTAATAAATGGTGCTGGAAAACCTGGCTTTCTACATGCACAAAAGTAAAACTTGACCCAGTTCTATCACCATGTACTAAGTTAAAGTCAAAATGGATTAAAGAACTAAACATTAAAACAAACATTCAGTCTCCTGGAAGAGAAATTAGGAGGAACTCTTGATGAAAAAGGGGTAGGTAAAGTGTTCATGAACAAATATATATTCGCATGGGAAGCACTTGAAGAATCAACAACTGGGATCAACTCTTTTTAAGCAGCTTCTGCATGTCAAAAGAAATTCTTAACAGAGTGAAAAGACAACCCAAAATTTTGAAAAAATCCTAACTAATAAGTAATCAGACAAACATCTGCTCTCTACAATATATAAAGAACTAAGATATAACAGGGCCCTCAAATTTAAAGACCCAATTCAGAAATGGCCATCTGAGATGAATATATGGTTCTCAGAGGATGAAATTAAAGAAGCAAATAAATATATGAAACAATGCTCCACATCACTAGTCATCTGTGAAATGCAAATAAAAACAACACTGAGATGACATCTCACTCCAGAAGAATGGCTATCATAAGGAAATCAACCAACAGCAAATGTTGGAGTGGTTTTCTGGAAAAGGGAACAGTTCTCCACTGCTGGTGGGAATGTAGACTGGTACAACCATTGTGGAGATCAGTGTGGAGACTCCTCAAAAGAGTAGGGCTAGAAATCCTATTCAAGCCAGCTATCCCCCTACTGGGAATTTTCCCAAAGGAACTGAATACATTGCATCATAGTGATACATGTGTACCTATGTTTATAGCAGCATAATGTATGATAGCGAAATCTTGGAAACAGCCAAGAAGTCCATCACCTGAGGAATGTTTGAAAAAGATGTGGTATTTCTATATAATGGAGTATTACTAGCTATTAAGAATGATAAGTTTGAAGCATTTATACTGAAGTGGATGCCACTTGAACATATACTCATAAGTGAAATAAACCAGACACACATGTGTGAATACCGTATAGTCTCCCTACTATAAGAAGTGAAAAGAAGAAATCAAATGGAAACGTACAACAACAACTAAAATCAATTGAGTCAGATAAGGCAAAGTTGAATGGCATATGCTGCAGGATACTAATCAGCTTTTCTTCTGGATGGTTAATAACCTAAGTTCAAAGATCAAAGTTGGAGAAATAGAAGAGCCACAAGGCCAGCCAACATTTTGGCTTTAGCCTTTCAAGGTCAGCAAAGACTCAGGACATTGGAGAACCTGTACTGCAACATCATGAAGCTCAGTTGAGCTCCAAATTTTCTGAACAAGGAGATTATGGTGCGGCAGAGGAAATAGATCAAAGTTCTGTAGTGTGCCCTGGGAGAGTCACATGGAGAGAAAACTTTCTCTCAGGCTCTCACGGAGAGCGAACTGGTCAAGCATTGGCCATGACTCATCCACATGGATGACACAGACAAAGGATCTATAGAATAATGTACAGGATTACAAGATAAACCCTGAGGGGACTTCAGTGATCTCATAAGAAACAAAAGTACCTGTGTTGCCAAATAAGTCTTGCTGTATCTAGGTCTTGACCATCCACCAGGAAAGTATAAAAATGCAGTATGCATCATGGCGCCATAATATTAAGTTGAGCTGCAAGTGGCTATGGTCGAGAACTTCTTCAAATAACTCATTATTGTTGTGGAATTTTGGACTGTGTTGCATTGTGTCATTGAGTTCAAGCACCTAAGTTAGTTGGATGACAATTGAGTGCCCATTGTGACAGGTGTAGACAAAGGAAGGGGTATAAGAAGGAAGAATCATGATGTGTGTGTATAGACAGTACAGTTGGGATAGATAATGCTGTGCTTCTACATAATTCTATGAGAGGCAAGATTTGCACTAATGGTGGTTGGACAGGATATTATGCCAGCTTCTAGTACTATGGACAACCAGTAGGAAAAAAGTAGGTAGAAAGTATTAATTATTGAATCTTTGATATAATTCAGGTATAAAAAAATAAGACACGCAAACAGCTACACTCTTTTTTTACTGATAAGAGACATATGGTATAATAATGTCTGTAAGTATAATATCATGTATGCAATTTCTATGATACCAAAACATTATGACAACAGTTTGCCATGTATTAATTTATCAAGTCCATCTTGTCAAGGTATCTTAAAACTGTCTCATTGATATTTGTACTTCAATAAATCAAAAATAAAAAAATAATAAAATATTAAATATTTTTCAAACATTGAATATTTCTGTTAAATGTGTTCTTTATTGCTGTCCACTTTCCTATTGTTCACTCTTATCAGTTTACACCTTCTAAGATACCCTAATATCATACTATGTGTTCATAGCACACAGAGGAGTTGGACAATTACCATCAAACTTGTCTCCCCTGTGGATTTTTCTTGTTTCTATTTACTCCCAAATATATTATTCCAGTGCATTCGCATCTCTTGAATTCCAAATTCCTGAGTGTAAAGTTTTACCTCAATGTTAGCGCATCACTGACAAAACTCAGCATATCTTTGTAACTTCTTCTCTCCCCATTCTGAGTCGAGGTGAATGGCACTGACATTCATCTAGTTGAGTAAGCGAAAAACGAGAAGTTACTAACTCCTCTTACCTTTATGCTCATATCTTTCTGGTGTATGTTTGCAATGATTTATGTCCCCTCTTCTTCAATGTCACTTCTGTCATTTAGACCAGGGTTATTATCCATCTGTGTTTTTTCAAAACTTCCTTAGTTGTCCTTTCAGCTGGCCCCTTCTAAGCCAGTCCCTATATTGTGGCTACAATTCCTTTCTTTTTGTTTTTGACTTTCAACCTCATGAGACAAGAAAGGAATTTTATCCACCATTATGACCCCAACTCTTCACTCTTAATAGCTTCTCAGCAAGTATTTTTCATCTAAATAAATGAACACATGATTCTGATCTTCTCATCCCTGCCTGTGCTTCTACCTCCACAATCCTGGTAGCAACTATATAATAACACCTGACCTCCTTACTGTTATGTCATCTAAAACTGATCCAATCTCATCTTCTACCTCTTCTGGACTCACTCACCTTGTTTAGTTGTTCCTTGAGAGTGCCATGCTATCTCTGGAATACTCTTCAATTTCCTTGTGCATTTGGAAATTTACTATTCATTCTTAGGTTTTGTCAGAAGAGTTGCTTATGTGCAGAGACTCTTTTGGAGATTCAAGAAAACGTTAGCTTTTCCTTTATTTATAATTTCATTATATATTGTGTATTTTCATAGAAGACATGAACACTGTTAAGATCTGGTTCCATTCTAGTTCTGAGGATGCAGAAAGATCATGTTTCTTTATGCTTTCGCAATTATTTGATTCTTGCCAATTCATTGGGAATGGAGTTTTGCTGAAGCATATTTAAGAGCATGAAATTCTCAGTTTCTTCTCAGCTATAGCCAAGATAACCAGTTTCTGTCATATAGTGGAGTCTCTTTTGGTTTGTGTCTCTGAATGAAGAAGTTAAGTAAAGTTCACTCATTATTGACATATAATATGTACAAGAAATAAAATTTTATTGTTTTGAGTTACTGAGACGTTGGACTTGTTATGGCAGCACAACTTGAGTAATGCATCTACACATAATCATGACTAACATACCCAGACATAAGCATTAATCTATCCTGACTAATGTACCTATGGATAACCATTACTCTCTTTCTTTATAGCATCAATTTACCATTTCTTTGAGATCAAATACAATTATTTTAGAGGAGGCACTCCAACACACTTGTTGCCAGTACTAGATCAGAAAATGTAATGTTTTTGAATATCTGTGACGTACCTGGTACCATGCTAAGTATTCTATTCATGTTATTTGAATTTAACGATAGCCCTATGAGGTAGGTGTGAGTATTCCAATTTTATTCAGAAGGAAGAGCTCAGAGGGTGTAGGTGACTCATTCGATGTCATGCAAACACAAGTAGTTCTGATAGTGAAACCTGCCCTCATTCTACTACATGCTAACTCTGCAGGGATAGAGGGTGGCTGGGAGTTCCTTTCACTAATCTTGTAAAGGATAACCAAGTAAGTAAATAAACAAAATTGGAAACATGTTTTAAACATCTAATGGGAAGCGGAAAATTCTTTAGATAACTTTCCAGTTCTTAAGGAAAAGCCAATCATATACAATGTGCTCAAAGAAAATTCCATCTGTAGCCTGGAGCAAAAGCCAATAGAAGGAGATCATGGATTTCTTGGCTCAGCTGTGGCTTGCATGGCTGACTTCTGGAGCAGTGTTTTTGTTAGCCTCCTTGAATATGATTACCAATGACAGATCATGGCTATGGGGCTGACAGCTAGCCTTGGAATGGCCTTCTCAGAAACTTACACTCAAGGATGTCTCAGCTGGTACTTGGAGAGCTGCTAGATGAGGATTGAAGAGGGCCAACTATAGAGTCAAGATATGCTTGAGGTCTCATAGAAGCACGGTATTAGAACAGCCACCATGGACTTGCCTTAGGCCAGAGAGTGCTTCTGAGGAGGAATCCATAGCAGCCTGAGAAAGAAAGGGCTGACAGTTATTGACTGCCAAGTAGAGAGTTTTCTCATGTGTGCTGGAAAACCATGGGCATGCAGTTTGAAAGAGCACTTCAAGGGATTGTTCTCTGGCTGCAGTGAATCTCAGAGTTGAGCTTGGACAAAGAGCATTCTATTTTCCTTTAAGTTGTTTTGCTTGGCTCTCCACTCACTTTTATTTGCATTATTGATTATTTCTTGCTACTTTGAACTTTGGTATTGCACAACATTCATTGGAACTTTTCACATATACAATATATAATATCTAAAGGAACAATTGAATGCTATTTGCATAATTTATATATTTTTGAAAAGTGGGGCATATAAGCCTTTATGTAGCTAATGTGTAGTTTTACATTTTTTTAAGCTTTATTGATTGTTCCAGTTTGTGTAATTTCCTTGGGAAAGAACTATTAGCCGCTAGTACCATCTATGATTCTGAGGATATTAAAGAACCAATAGAAAGTCTGATCAAAAGTGAACGTTTAAAATTTTAAAAATCCTTATTTTAATACAAGATACATTAATAAGAATAGTGTGATAAGTATATTTTAAGTGCAGGTCTATTTTGAGTGTTTTGAGGGGATTAATGATGGTATGTCTTTTACCATAATACATTTTTAAATTTACACCTTCACTTTATAAGCACCCCTGGTTGATCAAATGGAAATTCGATGTCAAAATGCTGTAGTGTACCTTCATATACCTTATTCACTGGATCTGGTACTGCGTGACTTCTGGCCCTTCCCCAAAGTAAAAATGATCATGAAAGGTAAATAACTTGAACTGTGTCAGAACATGGAAACAGCCATGGGAACACAACTAAGACTCTCAAAAAAAACTTTTAGAACTGCTTCAGAAAGTGGCAAGAACTATGGGATAAGTGGGTTCCATTGATAGGAGTACTTTGAGGGGTTTAATGCCAATGTTTTTTTACTGTGATAAATTCAAAAATAAAATTATACATTTACCATATTTTATTTATTTTTTGAAATAGGTCTTGGTATGCACTTCAGACTGTCCTTGTGCTCACTTTTGTAGCCCCCCAGGCTGATCTCGATCTAACAGCAATCCTCCTATCTCAACCTCCTAAGTCCTGGGATTACAGGTATGTGCCACTGTGACTGGTTCCTGTTCACTATATTTTAAAATACCGTTACATACAGGCATCGTTTGATGGTCAATATTTACTTGGATCTCTGTTTGGACAACAAATTTTCTAAAGTTATTTGGTTCATGAGATTAAGCAGTTAGTAGTGAAAATTGAGAGAGCAAGAGCATTTCAGTGGTGTGGTGGTTTGATCTAGAATGCCCTCTCGATGTCTCCTGAGTCCAGTAGACTGTTGGGAGGTCACCCCAGTCAGAGGAGGTGGGTCACTGGGGGTATGACCTGAAGGATCTGTCTTCCCCCAACTCCTGTCTTCCCTCTGCTTCCTGGCCACTGTGACATGGGACCTTTCCTCTCTAGCAGCTTCTCCACTATGCTATTTTTACTGTGGAGCCAGCTGACTATAAACTGAATCCTCTACAATCCATGAACTCAATAAACTTCCTCTCCTTTAAGTTGTGGGTGTCATGTATTTTGTTCCAGCGGTGACAAGATTGAGATATGGATTTAGTTGATAAAAGTGACTGAGTGACAACCTGAGAGGTAAGTGCCATTGAAAGAAGAGCTTATTACTTATAGTTTTCAAGAGGAGGAGTCCCACTATACTATGCAGAGTTGCATGGAAGCACCAGCATTGGTAAGGAAGCAGGAGTATGGGAAAAGCTCGGCCCAGAGCCTTTATTATGGGTTCTATAGCAGAGAGAAAGCAGGGCAGGGTGGCGAGAGTAGCACTCCCTAGTTTTCATAGCTTTAGTCAGCTTTGGGCTACAACTTTGGTGGCTTCTGGTTGCTCAGTTTCTGCTACTGGCATTGCTAGAGCAGGACAAAGATCAGGTTGATGTGTGATATATCTACTTAAAGTAGATGGACAAGATGATGGGCTTTGAGTTTCTTGGTTGGCACATGTGGTCAAAGGCAAGCTGTTTACTATCTCTAGGAATTAGCTAATTCTGGGAGGGGTAGTACCTTCCTGGCTATCAAGTTCTAGCCAAGATATCGCAGCATCATAAAGTACAGATAATTAAAAACTATTAATTAATACAAAGGGCTACCTGAAGTTTCTTCTGCAGAGTTTGAAACAGAAAGTTCTGAGAGCCCTTTCACCTATATTATGCCCTCATTTATACTTCCCAGAAATATGAGAAAGTTGTTACTGTTCTCATTTTACTAAGCACCTTGCCCCAGGTCGTTCATTTGGCAGCTGATACTTGAGAGACTTAATCTCAAATTCTGCCACTGCACCTGAGGGGATGGTAGTGCCTCATAGAGAAGACAGTTTGGCTCCACCTGCTGCTTGAGGCGGCACTGGAGTTGTTAAGGCTCTTGGAATGCCAGTGGTGGTAATTAGGCCTCTGAGTTTAGTGGCAGCCAGCTGAGAAAAGGAAAGGAAATTCTAGTCTGGACTAGTACTCGCAAGCCCTACACTTCCTTTATTCAGCTTTGGTGTAGTGGGGCGGGCAGACATTTTCCCTTAAGCTGAGCCTGCAGTTTGGATGCACATCAAAATCCAAGGTGAGGCCTGAAATGAGTTTTTGCCGACCTGACTTGTTTGTAGCTGCTGGAGGCTGCCTGGAGAGCAGCAAGCATGGTGATGAGGGAGGCCAGGCAGCGTGTGCCTATAGCTGGACACTTGAACTAGAGGGGAATTAACTTCTTGGGATGGAGCCGATATGGCCAACCCTAGTCTGCCATCCCCTATGGTGACAGTCCCCAGAGCTTCCTGGGAGCTGGGGATACACCACAGACTAAAAGCTTTGACATTTGTTTCTTAAGTGACTGTCCAGAGGGGGCTTTTAAATACCAGGCAAGGTGCCTTCAAGACACTTAACAGTCAAAGAGGTGCACTCCAGTGATCACTCTGGTGTCCACAGTAAATGGTGTGTGAGGACTCCAGATCAAGTGTACTGGGCTTCTGACCTTGGCACTGCCACCTTGTGGCTGTGATCTGAGGTCCATGCCTTAGTATTAACAGTTATCAACTGACAGATTCAGTTATCCACCAACATAGGGTAGTGTTCAGGATCACTGTGGTGAGGAAGGTATGAGTATTGTCCTCATTTAGAGATGAGGAAACTGAGGTATAGGGGGTCATTTAACATGCCAAAGTCCAACAGTGAGGAAGTAGAAGAAGCAGGATTCAGATCCTTGCTGTCTGGCTCCTAAGTCCATGGTCTTGACTGCTTTTAGACTCAAGTTTTCAGAAGTTTCATTTTCTTATCCATAAATTTCATGTGGTCCAGAAAACCGTGCTGTATGGAGTGGCTGAAGGGTAAGTTGAGATACATAGAATGAACTGGACACATAGTAAGTGCTCAGGAAGCATCACATCATATTGTCATTCTCTGTAAGGTGGTATGTCCCCTTCTCTTCTTCAGCAGCTTTTTTTTTTCTTGGGCTCCCTTTTTGGGGGACACAATAAATAGGTGGAACCCAAGGACTTAGAGTCTTAGCTAAATTTAGAGAAGAAAAATCCAAGAGTTTATAGTTACTACATTATTGAGTTCTCTTTAAGTGTTTTGATCTCAGCAAAATTCTATTAGGAATCACACAGCACCTTTCAGGTATGCACAATATGTTCCTATGTTAAAACCAACAATAGAGCTGGGGACATAGTTCAGAAGTCTAAGTGCCTGTATGGCAAGTGCAAGGACCAGGGTTTGATCCCCAGTACTGCATGCCATTCCCACCCTGGAATCCTGGGCATGTAATGCTGGCCACCAAAACTGGGCATGGTGGTGCTTGCCTGTAATCCCATCACTGGGGAGTCTGAGACAAGATCACTATGAGTCCAAGCTGCATAGTGAGACTTTGTACCAAATAGATAAATAAATGAATAAATGAAAGATAAAAAAAAAACCCAACAACAACCTGCACCTTTCACAGCTTTACACTCCCTCCCCAGCTTGCAGACCCATAGCTGACAGGGTAATATGGTGACTTGATTTGGAAGACTTGACCTATAACAGCTTTGAGGGGACAGTTTCTCCCTGGGCTGCGTTACTATCTGTGTTGTGTCTGCCACCTGTCCTGCCCCATCTGGGTACTCTCTCAGCTCTCAGAGAGGTGTGATATAGTCCCTAGGGAGGAGGAGGGCAGAAGCTGTCTTCTGTGTGGGTTCTGTGCAGCCATAGGAAGAGGCCAAAATTGAGGCAATTGTTTTGGATAATTTTCTAGGACGTTCTGCTAATCTGAATGAACACTGTCTCCTTTCTTAGCTCCTATTCCTTTCCCCACATTGCTTGTCTTTCCCAATTGCCAAGAGATTTATATGACTGTATAAGAGGTTAATGACACATAAGGAAAAAGTCTTGTCTATAAAAGTAGTTAAAAGGAAAAGGAGGATCAAAACTATTTATCCATGGAGGCTTTAAAATCTTTAAAAATGTTTTCCTGGTTGGAAGAACATATATACATTTCTGCTTTGAAAACTAAGAAAATGTCAAACACTTCTTCCATGTTCCAGAAAAAAAGTCCTTTTATTTTGAAGCATTTTTAGTTTACTAAAAGTCTATAAATATCTTGTTTTACAACACTGGCATTACTCTGAAATATGGAATATTGTCTTACTCCATTGTTATATTTTTATCCTTAGTCCTCTCTTGACATTAAGTAACTGTTTTTGAGAAGCTCAAGGACATGGGAATTCTAGGGTGGGCAGTCACTGGTTTCAGGTACATGGAATTAGAACAGAAACAAAGCTTCTGGGAATGGGTAAAGGAAAGAAGGGTTAAAGGGAGGGGAGGTAAGTGGGGGGAAAAGAAGAATTAAGATATATAGAAGTACAAATGTCCCATGATGAATGTGAGTTGTATGTATGGCAAAGATATACTAATAAGAAATTAAGACACCAAAACAACAACAGAAAACCATGTAAATGTAATCTTTCTCTTTAATTCTAAAGCAAGTTTAGTAGACTAAAGAATTAATTTTTCTTAGACTATTAGTCCCCTTAGTTAAAGCAAATTAATTTTAGAAAAATCAATACTATTCATATAAAGCATGTTTTCATTATAAAATTCTGTACCAGTTTTTAGAAGTAATTGAAAGGCCAAGAAACAGGATTGAATGAACAGAGAGGGCACAAGTGCATTGGAGAACAGAGGGCCTGGGAAGAGGAGGGAAGGCTGGTGGTCTGATCAGAATGCCTGCTAGCCCCCTGGCCAGATGTGTGTCCTTCTTTGCGTGAGCTGAGAGAATTCATGAAATAGTGTTATTGCTGGATCTTTCGACATTGCCTTCCTAGCACAGAGGAGGAGAAAATTTCTTGTACCTTGTAGCTCAACTGGCTATGTGACATACTTTGGGCAAATAGAGAATGGAGGTGAACCATTCTCTGGTGGAAAGTGTAAAAGTTATAGAAAACACTTCCCATGTTTCCTTTGGTACAGTGACTGGCTAGGAGGCTCCTGTGCATGGCAGACCAATCTGAGTCCCAGAGCAAGGACGACACAGACCAGACCACATAGGCTGTCACAAACACCCTTCCTTTGAAGGAGGAAGTAGAATATGCTTATAGGTTCTGGTAGGGATATGGGCTGGACATAGATTGGCCTTCTGGGTAATGAGAGGACCCAGATAGTAATATGAGATTACAAAAAAGAGCTAGAACCTTGAAAGAAGCCTTAGGTCCCTTTATAGCAGTGCTCATGGAAGAAGAGATGAGTAGAGGGGTTTCCAGAAGTTACAGAGAATGCACCTATATGGGCTAATATGGATTCTGCTGCATCATTGTGACTGCAGATCCTGGACAAGGGGATAAGGATCTGAGGCCACCATGATGGCCTTGGAGGAGAGGGGGAGCCAGGGCCTTATTTGGTGGCTAATTTCATGGGTCATCTTGGCTGTGGTGTCATTGTTTAGTTAAACACTGCTCTAGATGTTGCTCTGAAGTTTTTTATTGATGCAACTAACATTTTTCAATGAGCTTATTTTTCATCATCATCATCTATCTAAAATGTATATTTATATATTTATACATAAACCTTGAAAAATATAACACCTTTAGTGAGAATACTTGAAACCAGGTTCTTAATAAGACTTTAAAAATCCCATTATGTGGAATCACAGGCCTAAGTGTAGTTAGGCTGAACTACAGGCACAGGATTAAATCTACTTTAAGTGAAAATCTGAACATTTTGCAATACAGAGTGGAAGGATGTGGCATTCTAAGACAAGCAGTAAGGGAGGTGAATACTGGCACCTGAGAAGTGGGAAGCATAGTGTTTGACAAACATTCATTCATTCACTCACTCATTCATTCATTCATTCATTCATTCATTCATTCATTCATTCATCTATCCATCCTAATAATGCAAAATTTTTTTTGTAAAATTTCTATATTCTAATCAAACATATTGCCTCAATTTAGAAAAAGGAATAACCAAAAGTAACTAAGACTGCTTGAAAAATACAATATGTTAAAAGCATTTAAATGGGAATATTCTAAAATATAACTAAGCATATTCTGTAAATAGATGGGCTAACAGAAAGATACCAATACTTTAATGTACTGATTTTGTTTTTTTTAATGAGCAAGGCTTCTGGGAGTTTATAGTTCATTACTGGATGGTCTAAGCATTTTGCTTCCATATCATCTTCAAAAAATAACTTCTGTAAGTCTGCAGCCTTCTCAGTGTCTGTTTTCAGCTATTTTCCTGTTCTTGTTGTTTTTCAGTAATGCCTTTTAGGATAAGAGATGTGTATTTATTTGGGAGACAGTTGGTTGGGAAGAAGCTGTAGGAGCCTTGCTTCTCTGCAGAGGGCCTTGAGGATGCATTGTCCAACTTCTGAGGCCCAGGGGAAGGGGGAGCTCTGCTTACCAAATGATAAAGCCCTATTTCAAAAAACAACAAATCGATATTTCAGATTCTATTTTGCTATACTTTTCTTATTCCCCTCAAATCATCAGACCTATTAGCTATAGGCCAAGTTGTTCTTTAGGGATTTACCCACAGTTTTTAAAAAATCTTTTCCCATCCTAAAGCTGTTCCATATGTGTAGAAAAGCAATATCAGCTTGTGACCATGGTTCTAGGGTGGGAATTCAGGGCTGATCACAAGATGGAAAACAAAATCTCCGTGGATATTTTTCTTAGAAACCAAAGGGAAATTTTCAATGAACTCAGTTCTATGAACATGTGCCAGTTGATGGTAAAATTTGTGACTTGGGCCAGTTTTGCACTTGGCTCCTCTTTGGGAAAATAAGTGCCATCTCTTCCTTACCTTTCCTCCTATGAGCCCTTGATTCCTGTTTGTGCCTCTGGCTTGCTCACCAGGGTCTGGTTACTCCTGCCATTGACCATTATTTGATTCTGGTCTCATAGAATAGCTAGATTGGACCCTACAATCAGGTTCATAAGAAATAAGCAAATACATCATGGTATGTGCTGGTTTGCACCCACTAACTCAGGTATTATCAGCTCCATTAAGAAACTATGCTGCATGTGTAATTTGTCATAGCTGAATCCTGGAAACAGCAGATGCCTATCAACGGTGGAATGGATAAAGAAGATGTGATATTTTTACGTAATGGAGTACCCTTCAGCTGTAAAACAGGATGATTTTGAGACTTTTGTTGGTAAATGGATGCAATTAGAGACAATAATTTTAAGTGAAATAATTCAGACCTGCAGGTGCAAACATTGTATTGTCTCAGTGTGAAAACCTGAAATAGAAAATGGAATCTGAAGGGTGCAATAGATACTGGAAAAAGAAAATGAACTTTTTCAACAGGAAAGAGTTACTGAGTTGAGGAGAAGGACAGGAGACAGAGCGGGGGAAAGAGATATCTATGCATGTAATTAGGATGGTTTGGACAACTGTACTGTGGATTTCTCCTGGTCTATTAAAGGAGCAAATAATGCTTAATTTGTTTTGTCTCATTTTTCTCCTTTTAATTTCTTATGTATTTCTTTTCTTCTTTTCTTCTTCTTCTTCTTCTTCTTCTTCTTCTTCTTCTTCTTCTTCTTCTTCTTCTTCTTCTTCTTCTTCTTCTTCTTCTTCTTCTTCTTCTTCTTCTTCTTTCTTCTTCTTCTAATTTTGCATGCATATATTTGGCAATATGAATAACTGGTTGGATGACAACCCTGCATTACAACAAATACTATGAAATTTATATTACTTTGTTAAGTGACATTCTGTATCACTTGTAATTTCTCTGTCTTAATTTTATTTGTACTCTCATCATAAAATAGTAATAGAGAAAGAAAAGTAATTAAGATAATCTTGTATTGTTGTTGTCCTTATTAATTTTTTATTCTTTTGATTATCTTAATTTATGATTATTACCTGAGATATATTTCTTATTTGATTAATTCTGAAATTGTTTGTTTCTGTATTTTGATTGAAATATCCTCTGTGAAAGTAATGAATTTTATAATTCAAATATTTCATGTGCATCATATTATGATTAAAGTTTACATATCATAGTACACCAAGAATGACATGCGTTGGCTTGTGGAATGTTCACTTGACTGAACTACCAAAACCTAAACTAAACTATGTACTTACCTACATTTAACAAACTAAATAAATAACTGTCTGACTTAACCATTGAAAGTAAATTATAAGCACTTCTTTTCTTTTTTTATTTTATTTTTTTGAGGAATAAATAGCAATAAGACAGCTTCAAAACTGATTAATAGACCGAGCAGAAACTCAGAAGATTATCAATAGTTACTTCAAGAATCTTTATGTCACAGAATAGGAGACACAGAAGAAATGGACAGATTCCTCGAAAGGTACAAATTACCAAAACTGAACCAAGAAGATATAACAATTCTCAATAAGCATATAACAGCCAATGAAATACAAAATGCCATAAAAAGCCTACCAATAAAGAAAAGTCCAGGTCCTGATGGATTCACAGCTGAATTCTACAAGAAATTTATAGAAGATATAGTCCCTACACTCCTCAAACTCTTCAATGAAATTGAAAAGGAAGAAGTGCTCCCAAAATCATTTCTCGAGGCAAGTATTATACTGATTCCAAAACCAGGGAAAGACACACAAAAAAGGAGAACTACAGGCCAATCTCCCTCATGAACATAGATGAAAAATACTCAATAAATCCTAGCAAATAGAATACAGCAAATCATCAAGAAGATCATACATCATGACCAGGTAGGATTCATCCCAGAGACGCAAGGATAGTTCAATATTCAAAAATCTATAAATGTAATACACTATGTTAATAGACTGAAATCTAAAAAACCACCTGATCATCTCAACTGATACAGAGAAAGCTTTTAAGAAAGTCCAACACTCATTCATGTTCAAAGTCCTAAAGAAAATTAGAATAGGGATTCTATTTTAATTTGATAAAAGCCATCTATGACAACCCAAAAGCTAATCTAATCCTAAGTGGGGAAAAACTGAAATCTTTTACTCTTAAATCAGGAACAAGGAAAGGATGTCTATCAACCCTCCTATTCAATATAGTTTTGGAATCATTAGCAACAGCCATTAGAAAAGAGGGAGAAATAAAAGGAATAAGAATAGGTAAAGAATCTAAATTCTCACTATTTGCAGATGACATGATACTTTACTTGGAAGACCCCAAAAATTCCACCAAGAAATTACTAGAACTGATACAGAAATTCAGTAGCATAGCAGGATACAAAATCAATACTCAAAAGTCAATAGCATTGCTCCACTGTGATAAAATCAACATGGTATTGGCAACAAAATGGACCTGAGGATCAGTGGAATAGATTAGAAGACGCAGAGGCATCTACGATCACACTCAGACATCTGATCTTCGACAAAGGGGCCAAGCAACTTACTGGAAGAAAGATAGCCTCTGTAACAAATGGTGCTGGAAAACCTGGCTTTCAACATGCTGAAAACTAAAACTTGACCCAGCTCTATCACCATGCACTAAGCTAAAGTAAAAATGGATTAGAGATCTAAACATTAAAACAGAAACACTCAATCTCCTGGAAGAGAAAGTAGGAGGAACTCTTAAAGACATAGGTTTAGGGAAAGAGTTCATGAACAAACATATATTTGCATATGAAACACTTGGAAGAATCAACAACTGGGATCAGCTCTTCTTGAGGAGATTCTGCATGTCAAAAGAAATTGTCAACAAAGTGAAAAGACAACTCAAAAGTTTTGACAAAATCCTAACTAATAAGCAATCAGACAAAGGTCTGCTCTCTAGAATATATAAAGAACTAAGATAAAACAGCACCCTCAGATTTAAAGACCCAATTTAGAAGTGGTCATCTGAGATGAATACACACTTCTCAGAGGACGAAATTAACGAAGTGAATACATATATAAAAAAATGTTCCACATCGCTAGCCATCCATGAAATGCAAATAAGAAGAACACTGAGATACCATCTCACTCCAGACAGAATGGCTATCATGAGGAAATCAACGAACAACAAACGCTGGATAGGTTGTGGGGAAAAAGGAACACTTCTCCACTGCTGGAGGGATTGTAGACTGGTACAACCATTATGGAGATCAGTGTGGAGACGCCTCAAAAGAGTAGGATTGGAATTCCCATTCAAGCCGGCTATCCCCCTAGTGGGTAATTTCCCACAGGAACTAAAAACATCATATCATAATGATATATGTGTACCTAGGCTTATAGCAGCACAATTTGTGATAGCAAAATATTGGAAACAACCAAATGTCCGTGACATGAGGAATGATTGAAAAAGATGTGGTATTTCTATATAATGGAGTATTATTCAGCTATAAAGAATTATAAACTTGAAGCATTTATACTGAAATGGATACCACTTGAAGATATACTTGTAAGTGAAATAAACCAGACACACATGTGCAAATGTTGCATCCCTAGTTTAAGAAGTCAAAAGAAGAAATACAAATAGAAATGTGCAACAACAACTAAGAACAATTGAGTCAGATAGTTAGGGAAAACTGAATGGCATGTGCTGCAGGGTACTAGTCAGTTTTTCTTCTGGATGGTTTACAACCTAAGTTCACAGATCAAAATTGGAGAAATAGAAGAGCTGGAAGGCCAGCCAACATTTTGGTCCTAGCCTTTCAATGTTAGCAAAGACTCAGGGTATAGGAGAACCTGTACTGTAACATCGTGAAGCTCAGTTGTGCCTGAAATTTTCTTTACAAGGAGATTATGGAGCCACAGAGGAAAGAGACTGATGCTGTATAGTGTGCCTGGGGAGAGTCACATGGAGAGAAAACTTTCTCTCAGGCTCTCATAGAGAACAAATTGGTCAAGCATTGGCTGTGACTCATCCACATGGATGACACAGACAAAGGATCAACAGAGTAAGGTATAGGATTACCAGAAAAACCCTGAGGGGAATTCACTGACCTCATCATAAACAAAAGCTACATGTTTTGGCATATAGGTCTTGATCTATGCGGTCTTAACAATCCAGCAGATAAGTATAAAAATGAGGTATATAACATGGGGCCATAATAATAACTGGAGCTGCAAATGGCTATCGTCAACAACTTCTTCAGATAATTCACTATTATTGTGGAATGCTGGACTGTGTTTGATTGTGTTGCCGAGTTCAGGTACCTAAACTGGTTTAATGACAATAGAGTGCTCATCTTTGACAGGTCTAGACAAAAAAGGGGTATACAAAGGAAGAATCATGATGTGTATGCATAAACAGCACAGTTAGGGTAAATATGCAGCTCTTCTGCATAATTCTATGCGAAGGAAGATTTGCACTAATAGTGGTTGGAGAAGATATGTTGGCTTCTAGTAGTATGGACAAACACTAGGGAGATCACAAGGTAGAAAGTATTAATTATTGAATCTGTGATATAATTGAGGTTTAAAAATAAGCATATAGGTACACTCTCATCTTTCACTGATTAGAGACATTTGCTGTAATAATGTCTGTAAGTATAATATCATGTATGTACCTTGTATGACACCAAAACAATATGAAAACATTTTGCAATGTGTCAGCTTATGGAATCTGTCCTGTTAACTGCCTCATTGCTATTTGTTCTTCCATAAAAATAATAATAAAAAACTGATTAGTAGGATGGTATCAATAATTAATACATTATACATTATTATCTTTTTTCACATAAATTCAATTTTGTATTTATTTATTTTTAAAATTTTATTGAGAAACAAATAGCAATGAGACAGTACCAAAGTTGATTAATAGGACGGTTTCAATAAATAGTACATTGTACATTGTTATCTTCTTAGTCATTATCCATAGTACAAGAAGCAGACAGGATATCCTGTCCAAACTCTATTAGTATAAATCATTCTACTCATATAATTAAGTGTAAGCAGCTGTATATCTAACTATTCTGTATATACAAATACAAAATAGTCCTTCCTTTGTATCCCTTTTTTGTTTATTCCTGTCAGAGTTGGGTATTCCATTGGCATCTAAATGCTATAGGTGTGTGAATACAGAGCCACAATCCAACACAATCCAGCAGTCCATGATTGTAGTGGGTTATCTGCAGAAGTTGTTGACTTGAGGCTTTCAGAGCTCAGCATATTAATATGGCTTTACTTTATATACCTTGTTTTTGTACTTTCCTGCTGGATGGTGAAGACCAAGATAAAACGAGACCTATATAACAAGAAATGTAACTTTTGTATCTGATAAGATCCATCATCTACTCTCAGGACTTATCCTGTAGCCCCGAACCATACTTTGTAGATCCTTTTCCAGAGTCAGCCTTGTGTATGAGTCACAGCCATTTCTTGACCAATTTGCTCTCTGTGAAAGCCTGAGAGAATGTTTTCTCTCTGTGTGACTCTCCATAGGCACACTACACGTCATGCTCACTTTCCTCTGTGGATCCATAACCTCCTTGATTAGAAAAGTTGGGACACAATTGAGTTACATTTTGTCACAGTACAGGTTCTCCTATGTCCTGAGTCTTCATTGATCTTCAAAGGCTAGGGCCAAAATATTGGCTGACCTTGTACCCCTTCCTTTTCTCCAGTTTTTGATCTGCAAAGATAGGTTGTTAACCCTCCAGAAGTGATTATTATATATCCTGCAACATATGCAGTTCAGTTTACCCTAACTACCTAAGTATCAATCATCTAAGGCATAAAATGGAACAGGTATTTTCCATCAAGTATTGATAATATTAAGCTTTAACTTTCTACAGAATATGAAGAAAAAAATAATTTTAAAAATAGGAATAAACACATATTTTTACACAGAAATTTAGAAATTTAACCATACACATCATTGTAGTGGGATAGTCATATGACATTTTTTTCTGTCTTTTTCATTTATTACCCTTAATTTAGTATCTTTGTTTTTGGTGGAATCTGGGATTGAACTCACTTGCCAGGGAAGCACTTATTCCACTGAGTCATCTCCCTGGCCCCCATTTATTACCCTTACTTTAAAAGGCGAAAGATTTATGCGATCTGAAGAGAAACCAGAGTATTTACCCTTACTTTAGAAAAAAAAAAAACTTTTACTTGAGATACAGTATGGTAATAATTGTTATGCCATGACAAGAAGTACGTATTTAGAAGACAAGAATGACAGGCATTCCAAGCATGACCCTTCTATTACACATTGCTATTTTCAGTGCAGTTGCTTGGTTCACAGGTACCAGCATGTATAGTTAGTTAGGTGAGAATCCTAACAATTAACTTCTAGATTCATCCTACCAAAACCTGCTGATGTTTCTCAGGATCATTGCCTTACCAATCTTGGGCACATAAATGCATGGCTTTGCCGCTATCATGTTTCCCAGCTTTTCTCCTTGCCCTCTCCTTGTTGTCAAGTTCTCGTTTTCCTTTTAATTGTGTTATAGTTTTCTATTTGTATTTCTTCCTTTGAGTTCTTATGCTAGGGAGACTATATGATATTTGCACATGTGGATCTAGTTTACTTTGCTTATAAGTATATCTTCAAGTGGCATCCACTTAAATGTGAAGGCTTCGAGTTTATCATTCTTTATAGCTGAGTAACACTCCAT
>PVKA01024718.1:0-33864 GCA_004027165.1 Ctenomys sociabilis | reverse complement strand
AGAGTAATGAGATAATATCACACAAGAGACGGGCAGTCCACTAAGTTATTACTTGGTCTATTGATTTGGAAGCAGAAAGATCTGAGTTGACATGTTTCATTGTGTTCTCTGTCCAAGTTATTTTAGCTCAGAAATCAAAAGAAACTGATTGATTATAAGCCTGGGTCCTCTAAAGCAAGAAGCTTATCAAATTGTATTAAATTTATAATGAAAACTTTTGTTCACATTTTCCTCATATATTTAATATTAGAAAATAGAAAAGACTAAAAAATTCCAGGAGGTGTTAATCAATAACTTTGAGCTAAATCAATAACTTACTATGTAAAATGCCATCTTAAGCAATACAAATAGAAAAAATATGTGAAAGCAATGTAATAAATCATATATTGCCAAATACATGTTCTGGCGTGTTTACTGGATCAAGGAGTTCAATCTGTATGTATTTTTTTTTCAACTCAATCATGCTTAGTTCAATAGTGTGACCAGAAATCATCACACTTGTTTATTGATTTTCTGATCCAGAGACAGGTGTAGGAGAATGAACTTTACCATATAGCTACCACTGTAGAAAAACCTGTAGTCAAATGAAATGTGGAAAGATCATTGCCACAGTGAAAATAAAATGTGAATTGTAGAGATTTGGTTTTATTACCTGTAAGTTCCTGTATTTCATAGGCAAAAATGAAAAAAGGACCTCAAATAATAATCAGATTATCACATTTATACAGACAACGATGACAACTAAAGCTGACATTCCATATACAGTTTTACAGAAGGATATTAGCACTTCCTGTGAAACACTGTAGCTATCAACTTCACATAACATATTTATAGTCAACATTACTAGGGATTATCCAAACAGTGAGAATAGATTATCCTAGTAGTGTGAACACTCCTTTCCTCACATTTGGCAATAAACTTGATAATTCATATAACCACATTTTTCCATGAAACTTAAGGCATGATAAGTACTGGATATTGTGAGAAAGAAGCAGCAATTATACTGACAACTTACTTGCCAGAAAATGTTATGACACAAAAATCCTGAAAAACTTAAAGGGATTGTCACACTGGTGAAAATACTAATTTTACAAAAGTTCAAGTACATTAAGTAATTGCTCTTTCAAAAGTTTTAATTTTATCCTAATTTAATTATTCTTTTTAAAATACTCATTAATTTGGTTAGAACATTTAACATGAGAGTTAACTCTCTTAATAAATGTTAAAGAGAGTAAAGTAGAACATAGTATTCCTCACAAAGGTAAAAATGTTTTGTAACACATTTCTAGAATTTACTCTAATTACATAATTAAAATTATATACATTAAAAAGCAAGGATGTATTTTATCTCACTTCAACTTTGACTCCTGACAGTTACTATTCTACTTTTTGTTTGTATCAATTTTACTATTTTAGATTCCTCATGTAAATGTAATCATGCAGTATTTGTACATCTGCTCCAGTTTTATTTTATTTAACATAATGTCTTCCAAGTGTATCCATGGCTTCGCAATTGCCAGGAGTCATAATTATTGAAGGCACAAATATTTCTGTGTGTGTGTGTTTGTGTGTGTGTGTGTGTAACATTATCTTTATCTGTTCTGTCATTAAATATTTAGGTTGTATAACTGTTTGACTGCTGTGAATCTTGGTGAAAAGAACATAAAAAAGCTTAAGAAAAATGTACCAGGAAACTCACAAGTGTACTTGATTTGCCTGTAGTCCACAATAAGATAGGCCTCTCCTCCACATCTGAACCACTGGACCGATTAAAACTGTGAACTTATGATGCAGAAGACCCAATAGTAAAAGTTGTGTGTGTGTATCTGTGTGTGTGTGTTTCTGTATCTTTTAGGACTGCCGCTGAGAATCTGTTCAGCCCCGTTGTAAAATTGTATCTCAGAATGTCTTAGAGAATATGATCATAATTCTTTTTCTAATAAATATTTGCTACTTGGTAGTCACCCCTAGAAAACTGAAAGTTGGCCAGAAGACAACTAAAGACCTATGAGCCCGTTACAATTCACAAAGTCACAAAGAAGAGTGTGTACAAAAGAATTCTATTAGTTGACAGAAATACCATACCTGAGGATGGATCTAAAGAAAAATCAGGTTAAGTCACTATTCTAGAGGAAAATTGTATGTGGTTAATGGTAAAAACATAATTCTTATCCCTTGCATTCAGTGTGCTTTGAATCATGAAGGTGGTCATGGTTAGTGTCTTGACCGCCTGCAAAGCCAACCCTTGGCATTTCCACAGGATAGACCATTTCAACAAACAGATGTGAAGTAATTACACTGTCAAGACATGGCGCCAATATCTGGTATATCAGGACAAATGCAAGATTTTTTCTCATCATTTTCAAAACTCTTCACAAAGTGAAGGTAATTAGCATTCCAGGTGGAGCTACACTTGATTCACTTAAAGAAGACCCTTCATCTTTTTTTAAATTACAAATCCATTAAGCATGATTATTATTTAATGAAATTATTTGAAATATATTTATAGGAGAACATAATTCATAGTTATTAGGTTAGTGAGGGCATACTGGCAAAAACAAACGTAACTAGGTAATAATATTTTTGGAGAATATGGGCTACTGAAGAAAGGGAAGAAAGAAGACAAATAAAAAAGAAATATGTTATAATTAGAATATCAAAAGATTTTCTGTAAAACGCTCTCTCAAAAATAAATGTACGCGGCCAGCCAAACAGCTCAGTGGATTTAAGTGCTTCCTTAGGCAGACAAAGCGACCAGTCCGGTCCCAAACCTGCAGTACTGACCCCCAGGGCACACTGAGACAGCAGTCGAAACTGGGCCTGGCGGCGCGCGCCTGTACTCGCAGCACTTGGGAGGCTGAAAACAGGAGAATCACTACCAATGCGATCTATATAGTAATACCATATAGACCTTATAGACCCTGTCCTAAAGTACTAAATATGGATAAATAAATAAATAAATAAATAACCTTATTTTGAACAACATGAATTTATGTTTGACTTTAGCCTAACATTCTCTTAATAATTTAAAATTTCCCTGATAATTTATTTGCCATACTGAGACTTACAATACAAAAATGTAATTGAATGAATATGAAAAATTCAGCGGGTCAGTAAAGATGAAGTCAACGTCATTCTTTTCCCAGTGTATTCCACATGTTACTAAATTTGAAGAAAATTTACGAGAACCTAAGTGAAAAGCAGTTTACATACACAAAGATGAATTTTTGTACATTCCTGGAAATTAGCTTTGGAAATTAGTTCTAATGCAGTGTTCATCAGTGGCTACAATGTTCTATTTTCAGTCATTTTATAGGCATAGGTATTCCATCATGGGTTATGGATGTCCATTATTAGTATATATCATCATCATTAATATTCTTTATTATATCACATTTTAAATGCAATTTTAAATTAAATAAATAATTTATTCAGTGGTATTCCTTATAGTTAAACCAAAAATATCAATCACATATATTTATAATGACTTGCTAACTGGCTTCTCCTAAACTATTTGCTCTGGTAAATCATTATGTGTATTGGCCTTCAATGAAATAGTTATACTGAGGTGTTAAATAAAAGTAAAATAAACATGGTCACTTTCAAATTACAAATGTCATCTTTATTATACAATTTCAAAGTATTTATAAAACTATGCACCTCCATGTATTAGGAAAAAATACATCTTTCTTCCAATAAAATAAGCATAATCAGAATACACGTTTATTGTGATAACATGGAATTTGAAGGCCAGCTTTTGTTTTGCATAATTCATTGTAGAAATAAATGACACAACATTTGGAAGCTCACTTTGTTATAATTTGTAAATAAGGTAGCTATTTCGGTAATAGATATTTGTATGTAGTTTAATGAAAATGCAAAAATTGTGACCCATAATGCATTAGGAACACAGGAATAATATTCAGGAAGCGTTGATCCTGGAAGTGAAGCTCAGAGGAGGTGTTCGGTAGAAGGCCTGGTAAGACAGGCTGCTCCAAAGTGAGAGCCGTGAGCAAAGACAAATAACTAATCATAGAGACCACGATCCGCTGAAGGAGGAAGTGGAACGAGACTAAGTGGTAGCAGACATGCAATAAGATTGGAGCTCTAAGAAACAAACAGGGCTCTCACCATGAAGCCTTCATTTGTTGCCCTACACTCTGTAAATTAACTGGAGTGTAATTCAAGAACATACCTTTCTTTTTTATCTTGTAGTGGCTCTCTTTTTTTAAAAAAATCAAAATTAGAGCTTGTCTTTTTATCTATTGTACTTAAATATTTAATAATGTTTTCAATATTCTGAATGAATGCTTTTATTAGGACATTAAAATTGTTTTATTTGAGCCTCTGTCTCCCTCTGAATTCATTACTTGGAGATACAGTTACGAAAGTAACATTCCTTGGGCAGGACTGGCGCGAGGGCGGGTGCACAGCACTTCACACCAGCCCTCTTGTCACCTACTTTCCTTCCTTCCCCCTCACCTCCCTCCATGCCTGTTTCCTTTGAATATGCCAAGGATTTATTCAATGGAAAATTCCATATGCCCTTTTAGGGTATATTCATTTCTATTTATCCTCAGTGTTTTTATTCTGTTTATATTGAACAATTTAATACATTGGGACAAATTAACAATTAATTCATTGGAACAAATATGCTATTGTCTATTTTTGATAAAACAAATTCCAAATAGATAAATATTTTTCATATCATGTAATTAAACCAAAATACACATAGCAAAACTATATAGGGCCGGCTGGATAGCTCAGTGGACTAACTCTCCTGCTTCAGCTGAGCGCAGAGGCCGGGGTTTGATCCTAACATGCATGAGGTGCTGACCCCACCCTGGGGTGCCCTGAGATGGCGACTGAGACTGCACGTCTTGGCGTGGGCCTGTCATCCTAGCGGTTGAGTGCCTGAAAACAGGAGAATCACTATGAGTCTGGTCTACGGAGTGGAACCTTGTAGACAGTAGGCCCTATCCTTAATTAAAAAAAAAAAAAAGTTTATAAAATTTTTTTCTCTAGGAAAATAAGTACATATTTGATCTTTTCTACTAATCACACCACACAAATGTGTTATTCTTCTGGTAAATGAAAATTTGCCACTCGACAATAAATTTTTGTGTTATAGCGGTAAATTAATGCTGAATTTCAAAAGTTCACATTAAAAACAGTAATATTGCCTGTAGTCTCAGCACTTGGGAGACTGAAAACAGGAGAATCAGTATGAGTCTGATCTATATAGTGAGACTCTGCAGACCATGCAGGCCCTGTACCAAATACATAAAATAAAAATAAATAAATAGGAAAACAGTAGCATCGTCTGTCAATGACAATTTGTACATTTCTATTCTGTCATGTTACATGATCTTAAAAACAAGGATTAACTTGGAAGTAATAGTACAATAAGCATTATTTTTAAAAAAGTTTATACTAGATAGATGCATTATATGGTAATTGTAAGTGATGCTTAGTGTATAAACTGAATTAAGATATACCTACATAATCTTAAGGTCTTCTTTCTATAATGTCCATAAATACCTTAAAAATACTATTATCAGATACAAACTGAGGCATTTTAATTCTTTTAAATTTCAATGGCAAAAAATCACGGTTTGTACTACTAACTCTAGAAAAGTGTATAGACACAATTTACACAGTGTAGCTAAAAAGGTGGATAACTCATTTGAAAAATACAACTCAGAAAGAAAATTGCCAAGTGATTTAGATATAATAACATCAATATCAGACAACTTAGAAATGTTTCTGCATTTAATGTTTCACATTAAAATTTAGGTTGAGATACAACCACTATCTGTAATCATTATTTAGTAATTTGAAATATTTATTTTTTCACAATATGTTTCCAAAATATTTTTTTAATTTAAACCAGTACATTGGCTAAATTTTAAAAGATTCTGATTTTAAAGACCATTAATTAATGTAGTTTAGAGGAACAGAAAAACAATAGATGTCATTATAAAGTGCCAACATGTTTAAGTGTTTTATAATTTAATTTATGGTCTATTTTCATTCTGAAATGCAATTGTTTATCACAAAATAACTGTAATTATAGAATGCAATGTCTTCCATCAAAATTATATTTAAAATATAAGAAAATGTATCAAATGTGTAGTTGAATGAAAATATTTTAAACATTTTACTAATTTTAATTTTCTTATATAAAGTACTGTATTCTGTAATAATATATAGCATCTTGTTAGTTATTGATGAAAGCAAAAGAAGAAATCTGATCAAAAAGTAAATAAAGCCGGGTGTGGTGGCGCAGGCCTGTAATCCCAGCACTCGGGAGGCTGAGGCAGGAGGATTATTGTGAGTTCGAGACCAGCCTGAGCGACAAAGTGAGTTTAAGGCCAGCCTGAACTGCATAGTGAGACTCTGTTTCAAAAAGACAAAAAAAAAAAAAAAAAAAAAAAGTAAATAAACTGTAGTAATTGTTTTTTGAAAAATTTATGATAATATTATATTACATACTTATCTAGAACCATAAAAATTACATGTAATTTATATATTTTATTTGCATTATAGTGAATCATAAGACCAACTTGTGTATTTATAAATTCATCTTAATTTTGTTCTTGTGTCAAAATATATTATTATTTTGCTTCATTAAAATGAATTAAATTGGTGGCCTTATGTAGGCAGACATGAAATCTAACAAGCAGTTACTAAAATATAGGCGTTAGAGAAGAAAACCTGATTAAAATTATTAATCTGATGCTTTTTCCTTTTTCATAGGAGTACAGGGAAAATCTGGTTATAATGTAGTCTATAAATAATACAAGAATCTATCATGAAAACCCTGTGATACTAATCGTAAGTAGAAATTTTTATTTGTATGTTTTAAGGCTAAATAAATTTGTATTTAAATTTGAAAAATATTGACTATCAAGGCTCAGTAAATATAAAGAGGTTAGATTTTATGTGGTGTTGCTATAAGTTCATTAGATAATTTTGTTATATTCTGAAAAAAAAAAAAAAAAAAACACTTCCCAGCTATCACTGTCCTGCATAGGCAGATAATGGTATGGGTGTGTACTCCTACAGCACTATCAAACTAAAATTTGCTGAGTTCCTGAAATACACCTGGAAAGGACCAAGTGCAAAATAGTATAGCTCAAGTACTTATAAGATTTAAGGTGTTGTCCTTTTAAATATTAAAAAGAGAAAGACCAAAAACAGGCTTGACACATGGGGTCTATCTTTATAAAGTAGTTTAGTTTTGTTCATCGAACATTAAGCACCAAAAAATTTCAGCTTCTCTAGAATTTTGTCACTTTTCAAGCTGAAATGAATTTTAAAAAATATCAATATACAAGGGCTGGCCCGACAGCTCAGTGGACTAAAGCGCCTGCTTAGGCGGAGTGCAGCAGCTGGGTTTGATCCCCTGCACGCCCGGCTGGCCTGGCCCCCAGGGCGCGCTGAGATGACATAGAGGCTTGCACCTGCAATCTCAGCACCTGAGAGGCTGACAACAGGAGAATCACTTTGAGTTTGTTCTACATAGTGAGACCCTGTAGACATTTCCTAAATGCAGAAAAAAAAAATATATATATATCACTATCACTTCTCAAAATATGAAAAAAGTAAACAGAAAAAAACATATATACACACACTAAATAGTATGGATATGCAGCTACCTTCTATTAGTTCAAAGAGAAGAATAGCTTTGTACTAATATTGCTTAGACAAGAGAGCATTCCTGCATTTTGTCTTTTGAATAACTACTATGAAGACAACAATATACAATATATTGATTACTGTAACTGTCCTACTAACCTGTTATGAAACTGTTTCACTGATATCTTTTTCTCATTAAAATGAATAAGAAAATCTCAGTACTAAACAGATGTTGAAAGGCATAAATATTCTGATTTCTTAGACATCTGTTCCATATAGTTTCCTCAATGAAAAAAAAAAACAAACATTTTCCTTTTCAGGTTTTGTCACACTGAGACAATACGATGTTAAAATCTAAAGGGTACAATAGATGCTGGGGAAAAGGAACGAACCTGTTAAAAAACAAAGAAATTACTGGATCAGGAGGACAGAAGAGGGACTGGGGGAAAGAGATATATCTATATACATAAGCCGTATTGTTTGAACAACTGTACTGTGCATTTCTGCTGGCCTATGAAAATGAGCAGTTTATCCTGCAGGAAAAAAAATAGTTTGTGTGTTATTGGGCTAAGTGTGATCAGAATATTTACCTAGTACACATTTAAGAGTCAAGTGGTACATGACAATGTGTACCTTGTCCTGTAAAATTGCCCTCAATATGGTATTTCTCAATTTTTAAGTTTTATGTTTGAAAGACTAAAAGTATTAAAACAAAGAACCTCTAAATGATACAGAATTTCACTAAACAAACCAATATGAATTTCACTGTATTGATGGTAATGCAGTGTTGTCTTTCAACTAGTTGTTCTTATTACCGGATAAATACATATAAATTTGAAGGAACAAAGAAAGAAATATGTAAGATGTTAAGAAGAAAAAAGCCGCAGAGTTGAAAACAAGGAGACAAAACACATTAAGCACCAACTGCCCATTTCCACAGGCCAGCAGAAATGCACAGTACAGTTGTTCAAACAATATGGCTTATGTACATACATCTATCTCCTTCCCCCAGTCCCTCTTACTAATTCTGTTTTCTTGAATTTCTTGATGTGTACTTTTTCAAACATATTATCTTCATATTTTGGAGTAGCTTATCGTGGAGTATCATTTTCTGAAATATCCTTTACAAATTTTAATAACATTTTCAATGTTTATAAGGGAGAATCAGGTGACAACAACTGTATTTCTCTCTTGATTGGTTCATGTTGTTTAGTTTTCTGTTGTACAGAGGTTATCTGCATCACCTTAGGAATAAAGATTAAAAATCTCAAGTTGTTTCAATCATTTTAAAAATCCACTCCTACCTATCTTCTAAGCCTATGATCTAATATTTTCATGCTTAAAAATATTTTATCATCCTATGGGAGCATCAATGTATTGATGAAACGTGACTTATGATTTCATTTGTTTGTCAGTATAATGAAATATAATAAAAACCATATTCATTTAGTAGAAGTCAGACTACTTCAAATTTTCAGTTTTGATATGTTTCAGGCTAACGCTATTTGATACTCTCCTATAATGCTGATAAGCAGCAACCAGTGATCACTAAAAGAAGCAGCTGTCTCTTAACACTACACTACTACATGTTGCTAAAGTATTGTGTTCAATGATGTAGGCATACCAAATGCATTATTGATTTGGAATTTTCAGCATGTGATGGGTGTATTATAAACCCATATGAATCTGTTAATATTTTACATACTATGACTAGTTTTCATAAGTCCTTATTTTTAATGTCCCCATCAACTTGGTGGGTATGCACTAATCATGAATATTTGTAAACATCTGATATATACGTTAAAATATGCAGTAAATTATAAAAGTAATCATTTATTTCAATAATTCCCCACTGCCTTCTACAGTCTTCTTGTCCAAAGTCGAATTGTTCTCAAGTTAAGACTCGCAATTATTCTCTGTACACCATTTTTCTTTTTCCTACTGCTTACATGATGAAAATAAAAATTAATATTTTAGTGACTTGAGAATAAACCCTATCAAGTATTTGAATTACTTGGAATGTGCATGTCAAGTGAGAGATAGCAACATAATTATTCACCATGATGCATCTGCCGTTTTGACATGATCAAATTCATTAATTTCCATTGCTTTGAAAATTGTGTACCTGCAGGAGGATGCAGTCTCAAAAGCTGATTGATATTTGCAATCCCTCTCACGGCACAAGGCCTTGTCTTTCTTTTGAGTTTTAATTTTAGCATTATTGTTTCTGATAATACAGTGCTTTAAACAAGAGTGTAAGATCATGGTATCAACAATCTTCTGAATCTTGCTGTCTTAGAAAGATTTTGAAAATCTTATATATTTAACACAATTATGTGAATTATTAGGTAGTGAAAATAGAGGTAATAATATCCACACACAATCACAGTACCTGATCATAAGAATTCTGTGGGAAGACATAGACAAAAGGCAAGGACAGCAGTGTCACACTGCTGTTAGCAAGGCGTGCGCAGTGCTATGAGCTCGAAGGGATGGAATCTAATTAAATTTGGTCTCTCTGGGTAATGGAAGCAGATTTCCAGTCAAAGCTTATTTAAGGAGAAGATTCATAAACTGTATTTTAAATTTACATATGTAAAGGGCAAGGAAGAGAAACTTCTCAAAAAGAAGAACATGTTTAAAGGTTCAGAAGTTGCAAGTTATATTCAAGGAACACAGATTTCTTTGCTATGACTTCTGAAAGTGAATTGCTTAGTAGAAAGGTAAGAGATAAATTGAACAGTACAATAAAGACCTAAATTTTACTCTGAAGTTATTTGACTATGGTTTGTCTTAAGGTGATAGGTCACTACTTAGAACCAGAAAACAGTGAGAAAGGTTAGAATACGTGTCTGGCTACTTAGCAGCTTGTAAGTGATGTCACATAGACCATACCTTGCATGAGCTTCAGGATTCTACTCTGTATAATTTGACCTGTCTAATTCATTGCTATTTATTCACTCATCAATTAATTTACAATCTTATTCAGTGAATGCATACTAAGTGCTATTGCATGTCAGGGTTTATATCAAAATCTGTAGCCACAGCAGTAGAGAAATATGCAGTTCCTGTTTGGAAATCATTTGCTATTAAACCAAAGAGACACACACATACACGGAACCTCAAATTGTAAAACATGCTACATGATAGTTTAGTATTAGTCAAGTTTAGTATTACAGTTTATTTAAGAAAATAAATAAAGAGAAATGTGTTTCTATTCAGGGAGTATGCTGCTTCCAAAGAGAATAATAAAACTCACATCAATAAGTAAAAGGTTAATTTTTTTCAAGGAAAATAATAAGGAAGGGGAAAAATGGATAATACAAACAAATCCTACTCCTATAACTAATATTTTGCAGAACATTTACAGGGACTTGCTACACAGTTCAGACCTGTAGTGATCCTCCTGTCTCAGACTCCTCAGCACTGGGATTATAGGCTCGAACCATGGGATACCAGTATCAAACTCATGTCCTTGTTCTTGCCAGGCAGGTGCTTAGACTGCTGAGCTAAGTCCCCAGCCGTATTATACTTTTTGGTATTTTCAATTTTTATTTCTGTAAGTTCACATACTATTTATTTTCATGTTTCATTTTCCATCTGGACTGGAATTTTTCCTTTTTTTCATGCAAATTTCACTTTGATTAACATATTCATAGCAACTTTAGACATGGTCTTGCCATGAGGGAATGTAGTTCAGACTGGACTGAAACTCACAGCGATCTTCCTGTTTCAGCCTCCTGAATGCTGGGATTATAGGCATGTGCCACTTCGTGCAGCAAATTTTTTGTTTCTTCATTCTTCAGGTAGCTTCTGCTTATTTCTATAAACTTGACTAATACTATTTAAAGGGCCTTGTATAATAATATCTAGAAGCAAAAAAGGTTTTGAACATGATATTTAGGCAATTTTACTGGTTAAGATAATGTTAGTCTATCAGAGCTTTTTAGAGGAATAGACCTAAAACAATGTACACAGAATTTTAAGACTAAATTTATTAGTGTGTCAGTTACTCTGTTCTTAGTGCTGGAATGTCTGATACTCAAAATGAAGGAAGGGAAGATTTATTTAGCTCACAGTTTGGGAAGTTGCAGTTCATACTCAGCTGGCTCCAAGGCAGACTGACACACAGAGGAGAGCAACCTTTCATGACAATGGCAAAGAGTAACAGCAAAGGGAGAAATAGTCACTCTGCCTGCTAGCTAGCCTCTCTTCCCTCCTTACACTGCAATGTAAACTACCAGGGCAGAACTCAGTCACAAAAACCTGCAATCACAGCACTGGATCAAGAATCAATCACAAATTCCAGAAGCCACTCCATAATTGCATGAGGCTTTTGCGGGGACAGCTAGACACAACCCATAACAATTAGACTGGTTCACAGAATCATAAATTGAATAGCCTCATAGTAACTTTGCAATCAATATTCGAAATCTAAATATTTGTGTGGATTAAGAAGGGGTTATCTAAATAGAAAAACAGAGTTCTAGATACATCTGCGACCAAACGGCATGGAAGCCAGCCCTGCTTGAAAGTGGTACCGTCGAGTGGGCTTGCAGTTTGGATTGAATATAGAGGGAAAGAAGAAGAGACTGCCCATTTTGAAAAGCCACAGTGTTCTTGAGCAGATGTGCCCTCCTGTCACTGGTGCACATCATTTTCCAAGCCTCTGATTCTTTGGACAGGCAAGTCTCTGGTGAGCTTTTGGGCGTGCTGCCGTGGCCTGCTGCTGCATTCTGATCCTTCTTTTGGTGGAATTATCATCATTTTGTGCTGAGTAGCTACTGATTTTTTAGGCTCTCAGGTGTGCAGATAACCACTGTGGATTCTCCTGTAAACCTACACAAAAGACTGCATAATTATTCCCATGTTTCTTATTGATTATGTTCTTCTAAAGAATCACAACAGATTTTGGCACTTTGAGTGGTGCGTGAGATCCAGAGTTGCCAGGTGGAATTTCTCTAACTGGTTTACTAATTTTTGTTTGTTTGTTTGTTTTAGTAAGGATCTACAGGGTCTACAGGACTTGTAGTAATCCGCCTGTTTTCAGCCTCCCAAAGAGCAGAGACTGCAGGTGTATGCTACCACACCCAGTCTCAATCGTCCTCTCAGTAGGCGCAGGGATGGGGCCTGCACGGCATGGCTTACTAATTCTTGAGTGGGTTCCTCAACTTGATGATACCTAAGATTGCCGCAGTCTATCCTGATAATGTGGAATACACCGAAAGGCTGCTGTTGAGCACCTTCAAGCAACATGGAGCATTCATCCATTTGGTTAATCTACTTCAGCCCTCATGAGAAGCAACAAATTTAGCAGCTTTGTTTACAATACTTTGAACATTGTTTGAAAGTATAAATTACCATGCTGTTGGTTGGCTACTCTTGGTACTTCTGGATAGACTGTGAAAACAAATAAGGAAGTTCAAGGATTTAAATTCCAGGTCTCGCACATACATACAAACTGTAAGTCTCTGAATGTGTTCATAAGTCAGATTCATTCATAGGTCTCATAGAGACTTAGTTTTTATAGAAATAAACAATGTAAATCATAAAATAAACATACACACAGTCACACAAGAATACTGCATGTAGACTGCTTTAATTTTTACATGTACCTTAAAATTTTGGCACACTCCAACTGTAGATAAACTATGTTTAGTAATATACTCACTTTAAGTGGTGGTTCAGTACAGTCCCAAACCCGGCACAGAGTGCACGCACAGAGTGAGCTGACAGGAAGAGGGTGTGTAGGTGAGAGAGGGCAGAGTGGAGGGATCATAAGCAATCAGAGGTGGAGAGCAAGATGGCCCAGGTCTTTGAATGGACTCATGTTTTTACTGTCTTGAATAACTGATGCAATATTAGCTGAACAGCAGTTCTCTCTTTCGTATCATGAATGGGTATGTAGCGCTGGCGTGCTGAATAGTTGCTGCAATCTTGGTGCTTCACTGTATGTTAAGGTGCTGTGCCTCTAAGACTAATAGTTCCTCTTCCAGTAAAGAAAATCTCTTGTCACTTCCTGTGTTGTAAATCTCTTTGGTTCTCAGCTACATAAATTTCCTCTCCCCTTAGCTCTCCTCTTTTTGTCAGTTCTACCTGAACTGTAAGCTCAGTTTGCATGAAACAGTTCAGTGAAGTCATCTTTTCACAGATCTAGCTTCAGCTTCTTTCTAAGGTCAATAATTTGCTAAAGACACTTTGGACTCCTATCCATCTTCTCAAGTCCATCAACATCATGAACAAACTGAAGCTAAAGATTCATCCAAACTCTGTTCATGGTGACAGCTGAAACTTCACACAAAGAAAGGTTGATGGCCTTGTAGAAAGTCTCGGTCTTCTGAACTGTCACAAGTTTGTCCCCATTTCATCCATTGACTATCCTGACTGAAAATTGTGATTCAATTAATAATTCTAGGTCCACAGGTTGATGGCAGATACAGCAGTTCAACATTGGGATGTTATCCATCCATGATGTGTGGGTGACCTGGTGCATTGTCAAGAGGCAAAGGAATCCAGAACAGGATATATTTAGCCAAACAGTGTTTTCTATTTCTGCAGTAAATTGGTAGAAAAAAATTCCTGGAAATTGGCCAGTGTGTACTAGGCTTTTGAGGTAGAAAGCACTTCCACAAAGCAGGTAGAGAGCATTACTACATTTTGGAGGACTCTTGGATACTCTGGATGGTAAATTAAGAGAGCTTTACATCCCTGGAAGGATAGGGATGAAACAGAATTTTTCATTTTGCTACTAGAGCAAAAATTTCCTCTTTACTGACACAACTTTATCTGGGCATCCTCCTATAGGCCAGTTCTATATTGTCGATGTTAAATAACTATTGGGTAAACAAAAGCTTTCAGCAGTAATTTTTCCAAGTGTTTCTGGACATTGTTGGACAGCTATGGTGTCTTCACTCACACCCTCACCACTCATATTATAAAGGTTGGCTCAGGTCTTGAATCCACTAAAGTACCCTGTTCTCATTTTTTTCTTCCAGGCTTCAAAACAAAATGGTTACTAGTTTTTTGTTAAATAACCATTACACTGAGTGGGTCTGGATGCTGATGGTGATCCTGCACCTGCGCCCTGAGAAGTTTCTCCACCTTCTTCATGGAAGAACACTTTTGGGATACTGTGGTTAACTTTATTGACACAAAACCTTAAAATGTTCTGTAGCCTCATCCATCTTCTTTTATTAAAATAATGAGCAACACACATCATCTTTTCACACCAGTTGGATCTCTCAGTTATTTTCAATTTGTTTCTATGGATAAAATTTCTTTGCACTTCTCAGCAGTCCCTTCTAGATCACCATTACTAATATTCCTGCTTTTGGACATCCTGGGCTCTGATTTAGCACTGTACTGCTGTACATTTTGCACTGAACTGTAAGTACACAGCAGCACAATGTCCTGCAGACACATGAGCCGCTTTAGTTATCTGTTTCTATCTACAGGTATTTGCCATGCAAGATCCATACATATCTGTGAAATTCTTTAACTTGAATGTTCATAAATTGGGTCTATAGCCATACCACTCTGAACATGCCCGATCTCATCTGATCTTGGAAGCTAAACAGGTTTGGGCCTGGTTAGTACTTGGATGGGAATGTTCATAACTTGGAAAGTTATTATACAGTGGCTTTTACGTATGTGCTATAGGAGAATCTTCTCTTCCTTTGTCAGAGGACTAAAGAATTATTGGCCTCATAATGCGATTGACCACATTACAGCGCACATTTAACAATCAACTTTGAAGTGGATTGGAAGTTAAAGCGAGGGGACGTGTCATAAAAGACTGAGATCCTACAAACTGAGATGGAGAATTTTGGGATTAACTTGACCAAGATCAGAACATTGAGTTACTAAATTCTAATTAGATTATTTTGTCAGAAGGTACTTCCTTGGCCCTTGTGGTAGAGCTACATGCATCCTCAAACTGTTTTATTGGTATCCATCTTTGCTGGAGAAAACAGATCAAAAGTTGTCTATGGAAAGAGTACCTCCCTGATGAAGTTACCAAGCTAGACCATGGCAATGCTTCTCAGAAACTAGACTTAAGATCCACTTTTATTTGTAGGAATTATACAGGAGTTCAAATCTAAGGAGGCTGCCAACAGTGAGGTAGATAGTGTGAGCCATTATGTAGAACACTACACCTTCAAAGAACTTTGCATTTTCTAATTCATCCAAGTAGGGGGCTTGGAAACAGTTATAATAACAGAGTTTCAATGTCAGTGGTATGATGAGAGGAACATAAACCTGGTTTTGGTGAAATTTACTGATATGGACCAAAAGGATAGACAGTGGATTTAATGACACAGCTGGTGGAATTCTTTTTAAGATGATATAATGGCTCAGTAGGTTGGTTGGTTAAAATACTGACCAAAAGTGGCCCACTGTGAGCAAGGTAGAGATATCAGATATTCATTGCTTTGCAGCTGATGAGTTTATTTGAAGTTCAGGAAAACAGTATGCTCAAATTTTTTTTTTTTTTTTTCCCCAGAACCGGGGATTGAACTCAGGTCCTTGCCTTTACCAGGGAAGTGCTTATTCTACTGAACTGTCTCCCTGATCCCTTCAAATTTTCTAAGTAAAATCTACTCCTCCACAGGGATGAAGGTCTACTAAAACTATCCTGCACTAATGCCATAAGAAACATATTTAAAAGGAAGAGTATCTTTGAAGAGTTCTGTCACTGCTTTTCTCTGTATGCAGAGGGGTCTATAATTATTCAAAAAGGAAATTTAAATGCAGTGAATATGATTGAAACCTTGTGTAGAAGAGATCAAAGAGAATATTCAAATACTATTTTCTCATATGCAGCTATTAGTCTTTTCCCCAGTACCTGTTCATTAAGGTACACCAGAAGCAATTTCCTTCAGCTGTCATAGCTAGCCATATGCTTCTATCTCCTCCTGCAGTTTTCAGAAAATACTGTTGTGCTTACTGTAATAGCCAGAAAAAGTAGAGCAATTATCAAAATAGCTTGACATATAGACCTATGATAATGTTTATGATGTCCCCAGAAATTAATTAGAAAATAAGCAGATATAATATTTATTGTATTTACATAAGCAGAAAAAATAAAGAAAATGAAAAAAAAGTTGCCTAAAATCATAGCAATAGAGTATCAGGCCCTTACCAACTTCAAGATTTGACTCAGTTTGTGGATTCCTTGCAAGAAAATAGAACAAGACACCTTGAAGAAAAATGCTGATATATTGCCAAAATATGATGCTGTCAGTCTTAACCATTTTTCCCCAAGGGACATAGACCCTTTTGGCAGAATAAGTAGACACTGAAGAAAGAAATAATAAGGCATTCCATGGAGTACTAGGCACAGGCTCTGAAGGAAATCTGATTCTACATGATCCAAAACATCATTTGTTCCTCAAGTAGAGTATGGACCTGTGGGGGTCAGATAACTAAGGAGGATCTAACCATCGTCTGAATCACGAGTCCAGCAGATCTCCAGATCTCTTCTATGGGCATTTTCCCAAAGCCAGACTTTGTAATGTGGATAGATACCCTTAGCACTTGGTAGAATGTTCACATTGCTGCTGGTGTCTATAGAGTGAGGTCAATTATGGTGAGAAAGGACAAATGGAAGCCATTAAATTTGCCTTTCCTGATAAATAGGTAAAACATAATACTGCATCGCTGGAGGGTTTGGCACAAACTACTGCCACTGTTAAAGATTTGAAATATGCAGGAATTTTACCACCACATTCAGATTTACCTTCCTTTTTTGGCCCATGCAAAAGACAGATTTTTGAGAATGACAGAGAATTACTCTGAGCTTGATCAAGTGGTGATTCTAATTGCAGCTGTGGTTTCAGCTGTAGTTTTCTTGTCTGAGCAGATTAACCAATTTCCCAGTATGTAACTGTTCATCCCTTTTCCCAATACCTATTTATTAAGGTGCTCCAGATACAATCTCTTTTCAGCTGACATAGCCAGTTGTACACTACTATGTTCTCCCTCACTGCTATACTAACTCTCCAGTCACATGTAACAAGTTAGGGTTCAGGGATGGGGATCTTATTTCACTTCTCAGGTGTTTGATACTAGTCAATCCCATTATGACATTATCTTGACCAGGCTGTGAACAAGAAGTATTAACCACTCTGAACTTGTTACTAAAAACATCATATGTCAAAGGCTGGATTTTGGTCAAATGATCTAGTTTCTTACTAGATTCAAGCTCATTCTATATCAGTAAGATTATTAGTTCAGTTGTATGGATGAATCAAAACTATCTCTGCAAATTTGAAGGGTAAGATGTTGTATCTGACCACTTATTTCCAAGAAGTTGTAATGATTCCTGGTAGTCCTATTTGGATTTTAGAGACAACAAATTACTTTCTTGCATGTATTTCTCCAGCCCATTTACCAAACAACTCAGAAAAGTACAAGTCTTCTCTGATATGGGGAAAGACCCAGTATAAGGGACGGCTGTGTGGATGGCACAGTTAGTGTGCCTAATAGGTCCAGTAATGCCAGAGGTGTCAGTTACTGATAGAGTTGCTATTTGGAGCCTCTAAGTTGATCCCAACAATAACAACAGAGGCCCTTAGGATCCTGGAGAAAGATTCTACCATCTTCTGCACATAATTTTCTTTTAAGAAATAGCTCCTGCTGTGCTACTAGACATTATTACAAATAACATGCATCCATGGGCTGTCAGGTTCTCAAGTTATCAAATTGCAGTCCATTATCCAATGCAAATGGTCTATAAAAGTGATCAGGCCAAAGCATATCCTGGTAGCACAGATGGGTCACATGAAGATATGTCTAAATGTCCACAGTTCCTCCCTGAGCACACCTAAGGTCTCTTTGAACTCATATGTGGTCTCAGAGCCCTGTGATCCATTGATAGAAGAAGAAAAAATGTCTAGGTCCTGTTCTAGAGATAGCTTTGCATTTTATACAGGTGCCCCCAAGTAGACAGTGAAGTAGACAGTGACAGTACAGCAGAGGTCTGCCAAGATCTCCTTGAAAGACAGAGGTGAAGGGAAATCTTCAGAGTGCACAGAATTTTAGGCAGTGTACTTGTTGATATATTTTGGTTGGAAGAAAAAAGTGGCCACATATTTGAATACAGGATAATTCAAAGGTTCTACATAAGCAGAGAATAGTTCAGAAACCAACACTGAGTCACTGCTATGTTACCATTACCTGGGGCAACCAGTCAGTAACCTGTACTCATGAAATTCACTGGTCTTACTGTGGTTCACCAGAATTCAGGAGCAGGTAGGCTGACCGAATAAGGGGTATTTAACCTGACAGAGACTTTCAGGCTGGAATTCTTTTTCTCATTGCCAGGCATCATAGGTCTAAGAAGCAAGGGGTGAAGCGATGAATGGTACTGTACCCTGTCATTAGTTAGTCACCCACTAACAATGTTTTACATCTTTTTCTGTGAATTTATGCTTTGCTGGCCTAGAAGTCCTACCTTCAAAGGACAGAGAGCCACTACCATGGGCCACAGCAATGAATCCACTATCCCGGAAGTTAAGATATTTTCCTATTTATTTGGTTCTCTCATGCCTCTGAGCCAAGACACCGTATGAGCAATCCTCTTGGTAGTCATCGTCAATCCAGGCTGAGGCACTGGACTGCTACTCTGCAGTGGAGGTCAGACAAAACACTGTGGCAGTGCAGGAGATCCCTTCAGCAAACTCTTGGTATCACCACACTGTTGTAAAGGTTAATTAGAATCAGCCACAACCCTACTCAGGCATGATGAAAAGTGTCCCAGAACTTTCAGAGATGAACATAAGGTCACTATGCCAGGAAAAGAACCAAGATCTGCTCAGTGTTTGCTGAAAGCCCAGGAAATACAGGAAAGAAAGTAGAAGATGCTTCGTCATGCCAGCTAGAAACAGGTGGCCAATTACAGGAAGCAGTATAATGACCACGTATATTCCTGTCTTATATTGTTAGCACGTTGGTGTTGGTACATGTGTGTGCATGTATTTAACATATATCTTTGATCTCTTTCTTTTAGACATAATCTTAATTGATTTAGTGCCAGTATTCAAGTACAGTGCCTCAGGATATAGGTGCTTCTGTTCACACCTAGATATTCACAGAGCTGTCAGACATTAACTATTATTTTCCTTTCTAATCATTCAAATATTATTCTATGTTAATATTTGTATAGTACTTATAGTTTTCTTTCACAAACAATTGTAGATGAGATCTACTTTAAAATATGAGCAAGTAAAATACAATTACACAAAATTTGGGTTGCTTTTTGATTTAAAAAGAAATAAATTACTAAAGATTGATGGCTGTGCATGACCTTAGGCGCCCCCATGCCCCTTGCTATTCCCTCAAATTCTACCCCTCATAGCACTGTAGATCTCAAAAACCAGAACTATAGTGCTGACCTCCCTTTTAGGGTCCAGCCTGTGGCCTTCAAGAGCTCTTCCTGCATACAGGGGAACACCCACAATGATCGCTACACTGGTGATGTTGGATTTGTCACTTCCACCAGCTGTAGTCAGATATCCAACTATGGTAACCCTATTTGCCCAAAAAGGGGCACGTGTTTGTATGTGGAGGGAGTCTAGCATTCACATATTTGCCTATCAACTGGACAGGGCTATGTGTCATGGCTACCTTGTTGCCTGACATACATGTCATCTCTGGAGAAGAGCCTGTGCCCATCCCTAGCTTTGATTACATTGCAGGCCACACAAAGAGAGCAGTCTAGCTCATTCCTTTATTAGTAGGACTAGGAATCACAGTGGCCATTGGAACAGGTACAGCAGGATTAGGGGTAGCAGTGCATTCTTATACCAAACTGTCTGATCAGTTGATCAACTATGTGCAAACATTGTCTGGTACCATTCAAGACATCCAAGATCAGATAGATTCCCTGGTGGAAGTAGTCCTCCAAAATAGAAGAGGTTTAGATCTTCTAACAGCAGAACAGGAAGGGATCTGCTTGGCTTTACAAGAACGCTGTTGCTTCTACGCAAACAAATCCAGCATTTTTCAAGACAAAATAAAAATACTTCAAGAAGATCTTATAAATAGGAGAAGAGAGCTATTTGATAACCTCTTTTGGGGTGCACGGAATGGAGTACTACCCTATCTTCTCCAGCTATTGGGACCCTTGATTGGGCTATTAATGCTTTTATCAATAGGACCCTGTCTTTTCAATAGGCTGATGACTTTCGTTTAACAACAATTGGGTGCCATTAAAATGCAACCCATACAGGTCCATTACCCTAGGCTTGAGATGGCCGACAGAGAAAATTATGTTGAACTTGAAAGAGCTCACTATGACAATGTCCAAGCTGGGTAAAAGTGATGTTTTTGCCTTGGTGAGATGGACTGGATAGTCAGAGACGGGAAACTAGAAGCTCACACGCGTCACCGACCGCCACCTCAGACAGGAGCTGGGCCATTTGCTGCCCTGCCTTCCAATGATGGGTAAGGTCTGGTTCGGTCCCGTGTGAAAGCATCTTGACCCAAGACAGGCACAATCCCCTCAAGGAGTGATGGCCTTTTAAAAAAAAATTTAAAGAAAAAAGGGGGACCTGTGGGAAACCTGTGACTTACATCCACTTTGTAATAGTCTCAGCCATGTTGTTAAGTTTCCATTCCTCTGCTGAGTTAAATTCCTAATTCTTCTTACCCCGCCTATTTCCCATAAGTCTCCTGCTATGCCCCGGAGGTGGGACTTCCCCTTGTCGCCCGGTTGCCTAGTTACTCGCGCCTTTTACCCATCGACATCATTTCCCTATGCCTCCACTAGATATACCCAGTTTCCTTTGAATAAACGAGACTTGATCAGAAATAAATAAATAAATAAATAAATAAAAATAAATAAAATAAAATAATCCATTCAAACATTTCTGACAGAAAAAAGGTAGATGGAGAAAACCCGCCAAAAATGCCAACTGTGGTTTTATATTACAATTATACTTAGGGTGTAGTTTCTTCTACAGCACTTCTAATTAAACAGTAGCAAACCCATTCATATCACAACACTGATTTCTTTCATTCTTCATAGTTTGAAGAAAGGGTGAGCTGGCACGATATCAGCAGATGGATATTTGCATCTTGATTTTTTCACAGTGGAAAACATCTCAAGTAGTTGAGATAATATGGTTTGTGGGCCTAATAGGCTGGAATTAATTTCTTGTTATTTATTTTTTTCTGAATCAGTACACAAAATGAATCATTTTTTCCTAAGAATTGTTTTAATACAATCCCTATGTGAGGGCACATGTCCATAATCCTAGCATTCAGAAAGCAGAGTCAGGAGAATGTCTCAAATTTGAGGTTGCTCTGGTTTACACAGTGAGTTCAAGGCCAGTCTGAACTACACAGTGAGACTGTTCTGAAAAACAAAACTTTCTGAACAGCAATTAAACGTCTTATTTGTACTTCTTACACTTTAAAGTGTTTGGCAGGTACTGAAAAATTAATTCTAGGATGTATTATTTTTGATCCATTAGAGTTGAAGTTTGTTTTATCAAAAAGGCCTATCATGGAGTTTTTATCAGTATAGATAGATGAATTCTATTTATACTGATAAAAATATGAACATATATAGGTGCAAAATTAAAGTTTTGATAGCCATGTTATTTTATCATTCCTTATACATCTCAAAAGTACTTATTTTTGATTATTTTATGATATAAATATTATAGTTTATAATTATAAATGCATACACAGTTCTCTGAAGAACAAATTGTAATTACTAGGAGATTACTATCAACCAAGATTAGTAGTAAATTTTTTTTTTTTTTTTTTTTTTTTTTTGGCAGAACTGGGGATTAAACTCAGGCCCTTGTGCTTTCCAGGGAAGCATTTATTCACTGAGTCATCTCCCTGGCCCAGTGGTAAATTTGAGGTCAGGAAAAGGTAATTTTATATTGTCCCTGAGGACTTGTGTGTTACAAACACAATAGTAATAAAATATTAATATAAAATATTAAAATATATCTTTCTCAGGTGCTTAAATCAGTTGATGTACTGAAAGAGAAAAAAGGAAAAAAGTTATTGAAGTGTTCTGTTAAAAAAATCAGCTGTCCTGAATTTGCTATTCTGTATTATTATTACATTTCAGTTTATATTACAGGATATAATCCAACCAATGATGAGCAAATTTAATAGCAAATTCTTTGAGAACAAAAGACATCCTGGAACATGGAAACTAAAATGAATGCTTAAATGCCTAAATAGAAACCATATTATGTAGTCTTGCAATCCACTGCTGTGTTGAGGATGGACGGGAACATGTAGCACAAGTCCACTGTAAGAGTTAGCAAAGCATTTACCATAAAAGATAAAAAAAATGATAAAAATGATAAAAAGAGGAAGTATGAAAGGTTATATTTTTATGGTGATAGCTAGCACAGAAAAAATTGTCAAATTGGAAGTTGAAAGAAGATAAGGATATGAAAAATGAATTCTGGATGCTTTTCATACCTCTCCCTGAGTACATTCAACAAAAATCCTGAAGAGTTACAATGTTGTTCTCATCACTGTGAGAATTTATATTGCCTCAATGTACTTAAATTGTGAATTCTTAAGAATATGCAGTATGTGAATGACATTGTTAATGTTACTTGGTTATGAATCTCTACTGAGCTTCAAGGGCTGAAAAATAGGAGTCAAAACCATCAAAGATTAACTTCTTGGGACCCTTGAAAATAAATGTACTCAGAGAAGTAAAATACATGTACTCAGAGAAGATTTCTGCGAATCTTGAAAATAGCCACTGAGCAATATGCACAAACTATCAGACTGCACTTGGTAACTATGCACAAATGTCAACCAAAATCATAAAATGTATGCCTCAAAATGAAAATTATATATCTGAAACACTAAATATGAAGTTTAACAAAACAAATAAAAACTAAATAAATGGATCCCTCCAATTTTTTACTAATGAGGAGTTATTCACAAACACATTCAAAACTAATTACTGAACTGGAAATATTAGGTAATGTGAAACATACACGCTGACATACATATACATTATATTATATTTAGTGAAGAGTCGATATATATGTATATGTATGATCACTGAAACATGACTTAACATATTTTATTCCTTCAAATACAACATTTTCATATGTATTTATATTATTAAACATTTATCTGTGTGATAATCTTGTTTTAAACACATCAGTTTTAGATATGAGAAAATAAGGCACAGAAATATTAAATTAATTCTTGTATATAAATGATGAACAATATAAATAAAAATGATCAGTTTCAGAATTTCGATCTCTTTGTAAAAATGAACTGATTTCTGTTCAAGAAATGACACCTTCAAAACTATAGGTGAGCACTGAGCCACTTTATGTTCTAAAACTGCTATATCTCTTTTGGCCAGAAATATCTCTAGTTCTCTGCAGTTACCCTACCCCTTTTTCTTTTCGTTTTTTTTTTTTTTAAATGGACTTGGTACAGGGTCTCACTATGCAGCTCAGACTCGTGGTGATCCTCCTATTTTCAGACTCCCCAGTGCTGGGATTAAAGGCCTGTGCCACCATGCCAGGACTCAGTTGCTAGTGAGGCCAGCGGGGCATGTGGTGCTGGAGATCGAACCCCATCTGGTCCGCGTGCTTGCCTAAACAGGCCCTTAGTCTGTTGAGCTATCTCAATGGCCCTCCCCTGCCCCTTTTGTAACAAAACAGTCTCATACATGCACATCCACATATTACTACTGCTACTACAAAAGATTGATGTGAAAAATCAAAACAAGTAGAATTTAAGGTATGGGGTAAAAACTTGCAAAGCATTATTTATTGCTCAGATGCTAACATTGTGAACTGAAGGACCTAAATTTGTTGCAAATTCTGTGGCATTTAAAGTTGAGCTGCTATAATAAAGTACTAGGCATTCTCAATACTTGAATAATGGAACATGTGCAGAGGGAAGCAACACTGTACTTTAAGCACTGTACTGTAAGTGAAAATGCAATGTCTACAACAAAAATATTTAAATTGGCAAGACAAAAAAAGAATGCTTGATGATGTAAGTGAAAGATAAGAGAATAACCAATATTTAAAGGGCCTTATGATGTAAGAAAACTCTTTAAAATTTGTCTTGAAATCTGACCAAGTTATTTGTCTTTATGTTTTGAGACAGAAGAAATGGATGTTTTTAAGGAAACCTGGAAACTCAGGTGTGTCAGTGAATGCCTGCAATCCCAGTGCTCAAAAAGCTAAGGCAGGAAGATCGCCATGAATAAAATTATACCATCTGACAAATGGTCAATTAGTTTTCAGATAGAATTTATACAATGTTGAAGCCACAACTGAGCCACTAAATATAAGCAAAACCAGTTGCATCCTATGTATACAAAACAGTGGGCTATGCTGTGAAGTCAGATGCATGCAGCAAACTACAGAGCCAAATACTTCACATGCTATCACCTGAAATGGACAGATGCGAAGTTAGTCTCTAAGCATATGTGGAAGCTTAAGCCTTTTATGCCTTAATTGTCTACTTTCTTTGATCCATAGTTTATGAGGAAAGCAATCTGGCAAAGTTTATGAAGAATTCTTAGGGGAGATGAAACTTTATAATGAGTTAAATTATACCACAAAAGTCAGAACTACATAGTGTCTTATTTATGTTAAAACTTATAACATAACACACACATTAATAATGAACTTCTATCTTCTTAATGGGTTATTCAATTTCATTGCTTTTGAGTATATTGCTTTGTTTTTTTACTTCATAGACTATTGGGCAAAGAGATGATTTTTAAAATTTCATGATAGGCTACTTGTAATATTTTGGCTTTTTAATTTTAGAAAAGCTTTAATCTGTCAATCCTATCAAAACTATCAAAAAGTAAAAAAAAAAAGAAGAATGAAAACCTCTACTTATATATCTTTAACCATGCCAGTTGTCAATATTGTCACACAGGCTTTTCTGGTCCACAGAATGACTCGCTATGTGTAGATGCACATCGGTGTGAACCCAAGCACCCGCATGCTTCGTAGTCCCTGAAACGCTTGATGGTGCATCAATGCACACAAGTCACTCCAGAATATTTTCATGTTAATTTCTAAAAAGTCAAAATATTACATAGTAAGACAATACCAATTTCCCCGGTTAGGAAATTTTACTTATACCATTACCTAATTTCATAATCACATTATCTTAGTGTTCCTCATGTATTTTATTATGTTTTAAAAATTTTTTTTTTTTGGCAGAACCAGGGATTGAACTCAGGCCCTTGCACTTGCCAGGGAAGCACTTATTCCACTGAGCTATCTCCCTGGCCCCCCATGCTTTTAATTTTAAATCATGGATCTAATCAAACTCACAGTTTGTGCTTTCTGTTTTATTTGGCCTTTTTTAACCCAGTGTGTCATGTAGACTCTTCAGAATTTCTATCTATCTGTTTGTCTATCTATCTATCTATCTATCTATCTATCTATCTATCTATCTATCTATCTATCAATCCATTACATTAGTTTTATTGAAATAATCAGGACAGTGTTTCATAGAAAATCTTGAAATATGGTTTCAGTTTATTCTTTTTTATTACTGAGTACAGGTGGTTTGTATACTTTTATAATGCCAACAAAAAGAATATTTACATGTATTATTTAAATATTTGAGGCATGTAGAGATAATGCTTTTTCTCAATCAGGTATCACACAGTGTTAGGTTATCCATTCCTAGCTATATTAAATGTGTAACTTTCTTATCGTGTGATTACCTAATACTTTTATTTAAATATAGAGTTCCCCTTTGTAATAAGCCCTTTCAATATTTTATGTTGATATCTATTAAAATAATGATCAGAAATTAGTTAGTACAAAGGATATATTTTATACAAAATTTATCTCAAAATTTTGATGTTTTTCTCAAACTTTGAAACAACAAATACAGTTCATTTATGTATAGAAAAATCTGTAAACATGTTTACAAACTGAGATGGATAAACAAAAATAAATTTCAAAAATTTGGCAGTTTTCCATTTTGTTGTCTTCATCTTGTGTATATTTTTCAATTTAAAGAAGTGTGACAATTTATATTCTCATGATAATCATAGGGCTTCTTAATTTTCAATACATGATAGAGAAAAGGTAAGGAAGAAGGAAGAGAGAGAGAATGGCAGAAAAATAACAACCAAATTTCTTTGAAGTGTTTTTTTGATGTCTGTTGTTTTTTATTTTGTCTTTCTTCATTTTCTCTAACTCGAATAGAAGGAGGTGTGTCCTTGTCATTTATTTTTAAATTATAGAAACTCTTTGTTTTGTAGTTCTTTTCTTTGCAAACGTTCCTCCTTAGAATAAATGTAGTCTATACTGTCTTTATAAAAAGTAGAGAATTCATTTGTTATTTTTTGTAATGTACTTGGCAAAGGTTCTCACTATTCAGCCCATACTCCTGGTGATCCCCTTGTTCTCAGTCTCCCCAGCACCACCACGCCCGGACCCGATGGTCGGCTCAGCCTGCTGGTGGATGGGGCCGGCACAGCATGTGGTGCTGGGGATCGAGTCCCGGTCCCTTTGCTTGCCTAGTCAGTCTTTTAGTCTGCTGAGGTGTCTTGCCAGCCCTATTTACTTATGGGACTTTATTAGATTATTAAATGCACTCAGTCTGCACTCTCTTCCTTGGAATAAATGTATTCTACACTGTCCAAGATCTTGCCTCTCATAGAATTATGTAGAAGCACAGCGTTATCTATCCCAACTGTACTGTCTATACACACACATCATGATTTTTTCTTTCTACAACCCTTCCTTTGTCTACACCTGTCACAAGTAGGCACTCCATTGACATTCAACTAACTTAGGTGCTTGAACTCGACACCACAATCCAACACAGTCCAGCATTCTACAACCATAGTGAGTTATTCAAAGAAATTGTCGACCATAGCCATTTACAGCTCAGCTTAACATTATGGGCTCACGATGTCCAAGAGAGCCGATAATGAAGGTCATCTGTATCCCATGTTTCGTTTTCCTTTCCATACACTTCCTGCTTTTCTCTTTTATTCTTTTTTTCCCTTCTTTCCCCTTCTCTTCCTCCTTCCTGCCTCGCCTTTTCTTCCTTCTTCCCCTGCAATTTAGGAAAAGGACAGTGATGAAGGAGACTTGAAAAAGAGTATCTGTACCAAACAGATGCATCCTTTGAATAACAAAATTTAATTTTATTTTTTATTTTTTTGCAAAACCAGGGATTGAACTCAGGCCTTTTCACTTGGCAAGGAAGTACTTATTCTACTGAGCCATCTCCCCAGCCCCTAAAATTTGATAACTTTAAAATTGTTTCCCTTAAAGAGAGTCCAACAATTCTGGATCCAGGTGGATCTCCCAAAGTTCCCTAGGATACTTTGATGCCAGTGTCAGAAAAGCTCCAAAGGGCCATCATGGAGACAATAACAAGTAATTCTTCCCAAAGTTGTAAGATGGGCTAGGGACTTTCGATAGTATATTTATAAACTTTGCAATAGCTCAGTGAGGAACATATTACATTTTGAATGTAGGAGATTAAATTGGTCTGCATAGGTATTTCATGCAACCTTTTGAAAATCTAGCCAGGCTAGAAAGCTGCATTTTATCCATTTATCAGTTCTATTTCAAGTTCCTACTCATACAAATTTCAGCTAAAGACCTTCTTTTAAACTTCCCAAAATGAGGCACACACATAATGTAATGCAGCGGTAAGAAAGTGTTTGAGTGCTTATATTCACTAGTTGTGTAAAATTATTTGTGTAAAATTATTTTTGTATAAAATTATTTCAAGCACCAATATAGATGCTCTTGTTGATTTTTCACTTTGTGCTATCCTTAAGGTTTCTGACATGTCCTATAAGATAAGCTTTACCTTCTTTTTTAATGCTAAACAAGATTCTAGACAAGGACATGAGAGCCTAAGGCTAGAACAAATGACTGTGTTTCTTGAGACAGCTTCTCAGTCTAAAATCTGAATATAGGGCCAGCCAGATAGCTCAGTGGATTAAAACCCTGAACTGTATGCGTATCCCTAAACCCTGCTGAGGGAGAGGTATGGGCCAGGGCTCCATCCCCATCCTGCAGCTGGGCCAGCCCCTCCCTCAGGGCATGCTAAGAGGGCAGTTGAGAGTGTGTGTGGTGGTGCACCCCGTAATCCCAATGCGGGGGAGGCTATAAACAGGATAATAACTAGGAGTCTGATCTACATAGTGAATCCCTGTAGACCCTGTCCTAAATACATAAAAACAATCTGACTGTATCAGTTAAACTAAACAGAAAAATGACATTTTAATTTAGATTTTAATTTAACATGTGATTTTCACAAATATATACATTGTTTTTTTAATATTTGAAATCAATTTGACATGCTTAAAATGTCCCATATGTATATAAGCATCCTCTGATTACCATTATACTAGCTACTGACTGCTCAATAGTTAAACTAACACAGAAGGAAATTCTCCGTGAAAACTCTAAAGCTAATTAAAGCCGCAGTCCCCAAAGCGCTGACTCAGGTAAGTGATTGAGAGGCCAAGAAAAGTAGCACAAGCCCAGCCCTTTGTATTGGTTTTTCTCTTGTAGTAATCCAAAGTACAGTTCTTGTGGTTGCTACTGTTTTTGTGTTAAAAGAGTTCCATTGCTAAAGCATAACAAGATCAAGAATAAATAATGTAGGTAAACAAGTATGTGAGAGCACCATATACACTGAAATTTGGAAGGATTACAAATCACTATTATTTTGTCAATTTATAAAAAGTAAATATGATAACTGAAAATGGAAGACAAAATGTCACTGGATAGTACTTTATATTGGAGTTGTACCCATTGCTTTTAAATTTACCTGTGTCAATGAAAAAAATACTATGACACATAGTTAAATCAGAAAATATAACATTTTCAGAAATTCAGTTTTAAGGGGTTAGAAGTGGCATTATAACAATATTCTAATTTATATTTATTTACTGTACATAAAAGTAAGAAGATTAAATATTATTATGATTAAATACTATTCTAACATTTCCATAGTTTCCTATGATCTTGAACCTGTAACTTACACAATGTGGACTTCTAGTATAAGAATAAGACAACATATGTAATAGATATTTAATAAAAACAAATATTGTGTAGTAGCTAGAATTTCAAAGATTGCTGTCATTTAGAAATTCTTAAATATACATATGTTCAGAGTGCATGTGGGAAGGAAAAAATAAAACAAATGCCAAGGTGATAACACTTTCAGTTTTATACTGAAAGAGCAATTATTGCAACGTGGGAATTAATAAAATGTAAACAGAAATGAGACTTAGAATTGATGGAGAGTTACACATTTAGATTATATTCCTACAATATATGCATTCAAAAAAGTGTGCAGTTGCCTCCAATTTTAATTTTATAATACTTCTGATTAACCACGCTCTTGTCTTCATGCCAGGAGCCATGAGTTGTATACGTGATAGGTATGTGACCTCACTAACAGTTTATGATGATGTAGTAAAAAGATGTGTGTGTGTGTGTGTGTGTGTGTGTGTGTGTGTGTGTGTGTGTGTACTGGGGATCAAACTCAGGACCTTGTGCTTACCAGGTAGGCTCTTATGTCACTGAGCTATATCCCTGGCTTAAAAAGATATTTATTTGTGTGTGTACAGTGTCTCACTACATAGCCCAGACTCATAGTGATCGTCCTGATTTCTGCCTCCTACATGCTGGGATTACGCCTGTAATCCCAGCACGTAGGAGGGATTTGATCACTGGCTCAGTGGGCCCAGGGGCAGGGTTGGCGTGGTATGTGGAGCCAGGGATCTAACCCTGGGCCCTGTGCTTACCTAAGCAAGCCCTTAATCTTCTGAGCTATATTGCTGGCCCATGATATTCTTAATTACAGAGAAAAAATTAAAGATTAAATAGAAAAAATATGAGCATTGTTTAGATGTTAAAACATACAAAACTAGAATTATTTCTCATCTATAAACTTCATATCCCTGAATATTGATCTAGAGAGAAAGAGAGAAATAAGAATCCATACAGAGACTCACTGAATGCTGTGGTGTAATAAATGCCTAAGGAGAACCATAGGCTATTAAATTCCTTTCAGAATCAGTTCAAAGAAAATGTTCTTTCTCTTCCTCTATGACTCCAAACAAAGCCAACATTTCTTGAGGATAGAGCCTTGTAGTCAAAAAACAAGGCGAGTTATGAATATAAATAGGTCTCTGTTGTGGCTGTCTAAAGTGATAGCATTTTGTGGAATAGAATGGAGGACAGAAAGCATAAAACAATATTGTGACTCCACTGTGACAGTTACAACCCTCTCAAATGTGTTTTAATGTCACTAAACAAGGAGTGCTTTAAAAACATTGCAATAATGTTATGGACTCTAGAAAGCTGTGTTGCTGTTCTTTGGCAACTTGAAGCATAACCTCTCCATAATACTTTTTGGGAGTTAAAATTATATTTTTATGCTTTTAAACCTGGAAGAATTTTTGGATTGTCAAGTAGTTTTATCCATATATATCTAACTCAATAAAACATGAAGCTCTAGCTTTAGATCCACAGGACAGACAATAAAGAATTTCAGCAGCTGGAATATATACATTGAGGCAGTGAACACCTACTCCTTTAGAAAATTTGAGAGGTAAAACATACATTTAATGAAGCTATACTTACACACAAACAATTTCTAAAAGAAAGTTAAATAGCATTCTCTTTTATTAATTGCATCAGGTAAAGAACTAGGCATGGTAAGAAAAACAAATTTACCTAATAAAGAAAGTCAAAGAAGAGGAAATAATTCAGAAAGCTTAGAACTTAAAAGGAAAAGCATGAAACAATAATTTTTCTAGCAATGTAAGACAAAATTCAGGTGTTTCTTGAATTATAAAATATTTTTTAATAAATATAATGACTGGTAGGATGTCAGTAAAAAATGACTCAATAAATATTAGATCCTTTGAGGTCCATTTAGATATCTATCTCAAAGTACTTACAGTATATATTAAAAAAGTGAGAATTTTTGGTAGGATTATGATTAGGTATAGTCAATATGATTGATGGGTTTTAATGATCTTTTATTCTGACACATGATATTAAAGGAAATCATAGTAATTCAAAATGTACCACCTTTCATTTCTTAATGTGTTTGTTTGTTTTGTTTTGTGTTTTTTTTTGGTTGGAACCAGGGATTGAACTCAGGCCCTTGCTCTTGCCAAGCAAGTGCTTATTCTACTGAGTTATCTCCCCAGCCCCCATTTCTTAACGTTTTATATATAGAAAAAAATGGATTCTGCTTATATCATAAAAATAGCATATTTCCTAATTATATCACTGTAGATTACCAAAGAGAATAAGGAAAAAAACAATGCTGTTCCTGAGAGAAGAGTGGCGAGCTGTAGGAGGGTAGAAAATTCCAGAGAGCATTAGTGGATCTACTCCAGGACCACTGGTCCCTCCTGAGTAGAGGGAGAGAGAGCACAGTAATGCTCACCTGCAGGGTCTGCCTGCAGTGGTCTGCTACTTGTGGCCAGGTGAAGGTGCTTCCAACAGCGCAGTCACCATTAGTTTATTGTCACCTTCAAAAAAAGTCCAACTCTAAATATATGGTACTTCTGGGGGCAACTTAGTTCTAAACCATATAATTAATCTGCAACCTGGAATAGAGCATCTCAAAAGGTTCCTACCTCCCTATATAAGAACTAAATGTTTATGAAAGCAACTGTATGTTACAAGTTTTCAAAAACTCAAAATTAGTATTAAAAATTGATACACCTAGATGTAGGGAAGGTGTCCAAAGAAAGGCTTATATTTTCCTGTTTCCTTTAGGCATTATCTAAGGTGTTGTTGAAGAAAGAATAACTTTAAATGTTGTGGGCCCCAAAGAGCAGTCTGGTCAAGTTGTAGTTTTCTGCAATCTTTGTAAATTAGTATTGGGATACCCTCAGTCTGAACTGAACGTGGACAGGTAACTCTGTGTATCTAAACTCTTGAACAAGAATAACAGGCATAAAGAGTGATAAAAAATGTATAAATAAATTAATATCCATTGACTCAATTTAGTATGGATTAAAATATAAATGTGACTAAAATAATGAAAATCTCTGTGAAACAAGATGCAGTAAAGTATCATTAGGTACTGTATGAAGAACAGAAAGTTATAGTGCATAGGCAAAAAAAAAAAATCAAGATTCACAACAGTAAAGACCTAAGCATAAATCTAACTTATGGCACTAAAAATAGATTTGAGCAAATCAATTTTCCCTCCACAACCTTCAGTGTTAATGTCTATAAAACATTGCAAATATCTTAAAGTAATAGGAAAAATATCTATTACTTTAATGGTTATTGTAAATATTGAAAAACTGTTACACCTGTTTCTCAAGAGTAGAATAGAACATACTAATATATGTTACAACTGTGGGAGGGAAATAACGGAAGTCCTTGTGATAGAAATTGGGAATGTCCCTAGAGAGCCAGCCTGAACACACAAGATTCTCCAAGCCTAAGTGCTTGAACAAGGTACGGTTACTCCTTCACTTGCAAAGGGAAAAACTTTATATCAGCCATTAGATTCTTACGATATTCTGCTGCAATTTATATTTCATTAGTATGAAATACAATGACAGACAATAACCAGGAAATGAATGTAGTGGCCTCTAATTCCACAGAAATGGATCAGGGTAGTGTTGTACAATGTCTGCTTGTTTCTCTGTCAAACAAGCAGTTTAGCTGTGTCTGCGAAATTGTAGCACTTTATTCTTTTATATTAAATCAGTAAAATGATAAAATCTCAGAACTTTGACTATTAAGTATTTGAACAGGTTCATAACTCTCAAATATATGAACAGATTAAATGAACTTTGGAATAATTCACAAATATCTTGTGCACATTTGGAAAGGCATCTAATATCCAAATTTTCTGAACGAGGAGATTATGGAGCCACAGAGGAAAGAGATTGAAGTTCTAAAGTGTGCCTGGGGAGAGTCACATGAAGAGAAAACTTTCTCTCAAGCTCTCACAGAGAGCAATCTGGTCAAGCATTGGCCGTGATTCATCCACATGGATGACACAGACAAAGGAACTACAGAATAATGTACAGGACTACAAGATAAACCCTGAGAAGACTTCAATGACCACATAGGAAATATAAACTTCTTGTGTTGTTATATAAGTCTTGATGTACCTAGGTCTTAACCATCCAGCAGAAAAGTATAAAAATGAAGTATACATCGTGAGCCCATAATATTAAGCTGAGCTGTAAATGGATATGGTCGA
>PVKA01024717.1:0-33869 GCA_004027165.1 Ctenomys sociabilis | reverse complement strand
CAGGCTTTCACCCTGGTTACCTGTTGCTCCCTGTCTTGATCATGGGAGAAACACACACACACACACACACACACACACACACACACACACACACACACAGATACACAGACAGAGTGAGAGAGAAGAGAGAGAGAGAGAGAGAGGAGTCTGGCTGCTGTGCTCAGCTTCTTCCTGCTATAGACTATGGAAGTGGGCCTGCTGTGCTCCACTGACAAGCTGTTCTGCACCTGGATTAGCTGGCTGTATCTCACCCCTAGCTTCTCTGCCAGGAGTTCCTCTGCAGCTTTCCACACCAGGCCTGACCATTGGCTGGAGAGAGTTACTGGGAGGCAGTGGGACTCATGTGATAGATCAGGCCACTCGCTGGAGGCAGGAGGTGAGAGGTTTTAGAAATTTCTATACAGTGGAAGTGCCGTAAATAAAAAGCAGATATTACGGTCTTTGAGTTCTGTTTTGTTTTGGATTATTTTCTTTCGTGAGAAAGCATAACTCTTGAAAAACAAATTATTAATATTAGAGTTTCTATTACATTCTGGAATTATTTTGAAAGGTCAAAACATCAACTCTCTTATGACTCAGTTCTTCCAGTAGCAGAGGCTTCTGAGTGTGTGTGGAAGGGCTTCTCCGTGTTTACCTGTTGTCCATGTCATTGTGCCTCCTGACCAAAGCTGTGAGCCAACCTCCCATTGCTTGTGAAAAATATAAGCACATCAGTCGTTGTTGTTGTTGATCAAAGACCATAGTCATTCTCACCCTCATTGCTCTGAAATTGTGAAGTTTGCAGAACTTATTGTGCTTCTGTTTACACTTTAACAATATATGTTAAAAAGTAAATGTTTCCCAAGGAAGTGCTAAATAAATTATTATAAACCTCTTTATTAAAGCTGTGGTGCCATTAAAAGGATTTAAATATTTCCAAAATAAAATTTTGAGTTTTAAAACATTTGCTGAGAGTAACTTCCTAAAGCAAAAGTAAAATATGCAAGATACATATTTGTATATAATCTCTCCTGACTATATATTACTAAGAAACCCAGTTAACAAAAGTGCAGACTTAAATTGTAGCACATTATTCAGGGACTTTTTTCAAAATTAGAGCATATTGATTATACAGTGTAATATGTTTCATAGTGGCTTATTCATACACAAAGTATTTAACATGTTTTGTCCACACCCACCCCAACATTGCTGTCTCTTCTTTTTTCTTCTTTAGTAGCATTCCTTAATTTTCTTTCTTTTTTATGTATCTAGTCCAAGGTCTACAGGGTCTCACTACTCAGATCAGACTTGTAGTTATCCTCTTGTTTTCAGCTTCCCAAGCCCTGGGATTGCAGACATGTGCCACCATGCCCAGTCCCAATTGCTGTCTCAGTGAGCCCCAGGGACAGTACACCAGGGATCAAATTCTGGTCTCTGCATCTGCCTAAGCAGGTACTTTAATCTGCTGAACTATCTGGCTGGCCCACATTCCTTAACTTTCATGTATCTTTTTTGACCTTGATTCCAAACATGAGAGAAAAGATGTGCTACTTTTCTTTCTAGGTCTGACTAATTTTTTTAACTGTGATATTCTCCAGTTCCTTTCATTTTTCTGCACATAAAATGATTTTTTCTTCATAACTCAATTTGAAGAGATAGTATAGTAAGTTTATTTTTCTCATCAGTAGCTTCAAAATATTTAAATGTGAGTACTGACGGATTGCCTAAACTGTTAAAAATTATTTTCTTTTATGCAAATTCACAGTCCATAACACTAGCCAAAGTCCAGAATCTGTCTAGATAGATTGTGACAAAAGAGACAATATTTGACAACACTTAGGTTTTAGTAAGTCATGAAAAGGTTTAACTCATTTAATGGCCAGAATTTGTATTTTACCAATATTAGGATGAACGTCTATATGGTTGGAATTGTTAGACATCTCTTATGCCACCATTTGGTCAGAGAAAACTGTCTTTGCAATAGTGAAACATATTGCAGTGGTATGCAGATAATCACTTTGCTTTCTTTGCAAATCAGGTATACAATGTTTAACAGTGGGCTTTAAAAGTCTTGGTATAAGCCGGGCGTGGTGGTGCATGCCTGTAATCCCAGCACTCGGGAGGCTGAGACAGGAGGATTGTTGTGAGTTCGAGACCAGCCTGAGCTACAAAGTGAGTTTAAGGCCAGCCTGAACTGCATAGTGAGACCCTGTCTCAAAAAGACAAAAAAAAAAAAAAAAAAAAAAAAAAAAAAAAAAAAAAAAAAAAAAAAAAAAAAAAAAAAAAAGTCTTGGTATAAAATAATCAGTATTTGCATATCTCGATAAACACTCAGCTAAATACATTAGAACAATACTTAAGACTAAGAAAAAAGTATAATTAATGCTGCAAAGAATTTTCTATGTATTTTATATTACATACTGGATATTACATTTGTCCCACATAGGAGGAATACGCAATCTCACTTCTGCCCCCCTCCTTGTCTGTCTCTCTCTCTCCCTTTTTTGTAATCTTTCAAACCTGAAATCCAATCTGACACATAGAGTAATTCCCTGTTTCAGTGTTTCTTTCAGTAGTCTAGTTCAGAATACAAATGCATACAATACTACTTTCCCAGAGGCAAGGTAAGAAAATCTTTTTCTTTCTGTAATAGAGCCAGAGAATAAACATTTCAAGATTGAAAAGCACTAGTGTGTAAACAGAAATGACATAGCTGACATTTACAGGAAAAAATTTTAGCAGGGATTATCATTTGATAGCCTGCAGTAGATTGAAACTAGTTGAAAAGCAAATACTCTTTAGCAAACCATTTCCTTTGGCTGATAATAGGCGTCAGTCTTTGTTTTTCTGTTTTCATAATTGCTTTCCTTTTATTTTCAATGAACCCACATTTCACTTACTCCTCAATCACCTATCTATGAGAGTGGATGAGGATACACAATCATTTACAGGTGCTCTTTCATTAAAGATCAAAAGCTTCTGGGGCTGTGTTCTTCAGAGGCAGCTGACTGGTTCCACACTTCCTTCCAGCTTGGTTCAGTCTTAGCTCTCAAGCCTGCGCAAACCTGCCCAGAACAACATCTACCCACCATGCACATGAAATGAGCCTCTGAAATGGAAATATTTAATTTCTATGTACATGCTTAAGGATCACGCCAGCAGATTTGTACCTCTGATTCCAGGCCCTGGGAAATGAGATCTAGAGAGAAACATGGTATCTTTTGCATACGGTCACATGTTGGAAATACGAGTTCAAAATTCATCTGAGGTTAGTTAGGATTAGTCAGGAAAGTAGAACCACTTTGTCTAGATTTTGAAGTGGTTTAAAAGCTACGTGAAGATGTGGGAGAAGCAAGCTGAGTTTGGCTCTGCAGGGACAAGAGCTCAGAATTTGAAGACCAGAGTCTGGACCTTCTATGTCTACTGCATTTCTTCAGTGCTCCCTAAACTTAGGTAAAGATTTTGAGCCTCGGTTTCTTCAGACAGAAAGAGAGGTACTGATGCTATCTATCAAGCTTACCTCAGGCATCACAGTTAACATAACACAAATAAAAGCCTTCAAAATCTTTGGCTGCATCTCTGAGAACACTGGAACCAAAGAGAACAGTTCAAACTGGTGAGGAAAAGATGCATTGCTCTACCAACTTCAGTGGGACAGCTACCTATACATTGGAAGGATTAAAAACCTTTGCAATCCCAGTGTGTACACCTTTCACAAATACATACTTTGGTGTGTAAACTGAAATATACAAATCTAAACTCAAATCCTAAAAGAAGAAAATATCTCAGTATGTTTTCAAGCAGGTTACTATTTGCCTCAGGAACAAAAAGTAAAATAAAGGTGAAATTCTGAGTGAAATTAGCCCTAACATTTGTTGTGTTCTCACACTTACTTAGGAATATGGAAATACTTGATAATAGCTGTGTATATTTGTATATTCATTCATGCATCACACAGCATTTCATTCACTAATGGACCACACAGACAGCAGTGCTCCCATCCACTGTAATGAAGCTAAGACATTCCGGCAATCCGGTGGGCCATCACAGTCCTCCTAGTTGTTAGAGAACAGTGCATGAGCTGTGTGTCTGCACTGAGGCTGATACAAACAAACTCACCATGCTGTCAGTCAAATACAATTAAAACACATACAATTATATACAGCACTTAATATTTCAAAGTGATAATAAATGTTACTGGACTTTTATCTACTGTATTATTCTTTTTGTTATCACTTTAGAGTAGGTTCCTACTTATGAAAATTTACTGTGAAACAGTCTTCTGTCTTATGCTCATAACCCCTACATGTCTCATTTACTGTGTCTTTGGATTGAACCAAGAGGCCTCACCAAGTGCCCAGAGATTGACCTCTGCAACCTAGATTTGTGGAAGGACGATGCATTGTGTCTGTACAACAGTAAAACTGCCTGACCATCCATTATTCAGAATGCATGCCCAGGTTCCAGCAATGCGTGAATATATAGATGCATATCTTTCTAAGAAAAAATAGAAGGAAACACGCAGTTCAATGACAGATGGACAAATATGTCAGATGTTGTAGTGGGAAGGAAATACCAAAGATGTTTAATGCATAAGTTTAGCCAAAATTTTAATATTTTAAATATTAATTATATGCTGAGCAGTGTGACAATTGTGCTTCTGTAATTTTCTGGGAGAGTAATTAGTACAGCAATGTGAAGCATAATTTGACTATAAAATTTGAGTGCTGTTCATTATTCTCTACCCTAGAGAAATAATCATATTTGCATAAGGAAGCCTCACGTCTAGCTTACAATAGCAAATTACTGGAAAAATTAAAATGCTCATCAGGAAAATGAATGGAAAATTATATTGTATTCAAAATACAATTATCCAGTAACTTAAAAATGAGTTCATCCCACATGTAGCAATGTGAAAAACAACATGCAAGTTTTATTATTGAGTTAAAGGAAGCAAATAAGTGAAAGACATGTGTTGGATGGCAGGATTGTGTCAGAACATCATGAGGCAGAGCCATTTAGGTTAGCTCCTGCTCATCTAGATTTCTGCCTGAAGAGTTTCAGGTAATGGATAGGGGACACAGGATCCAGATAAGACTAGGCTGGTTTGCCAGCTTGCAGGCAGCTAAGGTGCTGGAGACTTCAAAGGACAGAGTGTTGTGAACATAATGGAGACAGTTTGGATACTCACAGGAGGTCCTCTCTGGAAAGCAGTAATGCTTTTTTATTTTATTTTTTTTCTTTTTGAGACAGGGGCTCATTCTGCAGTTCAGGAAGACCTGGACCTCACTATGTAGCCAAGACTGGCCTTGAACTCATGGTGAGCAACCTGACTATCTTCCTGACTGCTTGCATTACAGGTGTGTGCCACCATGCGTAACAAAATTGGTAAAATATTGATCATAATGTGCATTAAGGGATACAAACCTAAGAAAGCAAGGAAAACACAAAAAAAGAATGAGAAGAAATACCATTTGATATACCTATGGCAAATAGCAGATAGCTCTAAAATATGACTGGAAATATTATAGTTCTTTGGTATTTGTTAGTATCCTCAGAAGTTGTTAGCTATGGAAACTGGAAGTAATTATGGCTTGATTAAATATCACTCTGGCACTTCCAAACAAATTTTAAAAGACAGAAAGTGTTGAGCTGTTAAAATGTAACTCAATATTTGGTTCAAGACAAAGCTCGTGGCAATGAAATATATGAAGTATGAACAGAATATTTGGTGAATGTTTAAATTTGTTATACTGAATGTTCCATTGTCTTTAATTTGTCTCAAAATAACTGCTTTGAAACACAACTATCCCATTATTCTTGACACTTTCTGAAGCATCTCTGGATGTCTTCTCTCATAAGTGTCACTAGTTGTTCTGCATGTCCTGTATCCATTAAAATGTGTACCTTTCCTGGGTCATCTTGATCTTGAGAAAGATCCAAAAATAGCATGGATTCAAGCCTGGTGGGCCAGGTGGGAGAGGGAACCGTGTAATGCTTTTATGAGTTTGTTTTTCTATTGAATGGTACTCAGCCCTGTATTCACTGTAGTTTTTATTATATCTCCTGAGGACGTTCATGAAAGGAGACTTCCAGAACTGTTTCTGAATGGCAAAAAAATGATGAATCAAGTGTGTTGAGGCAAGGGGGAATATTTGAAAGGGTTTAATGGCACTGTGCATTTTTTATTTTGGCAGTGACATAGTTTATTTAGAAAAATAAAAGCAAAGAGGGAGGGAAAAACCACTCTGCAGAGTGGGCATGGAGAGCATAAAAAAAGAAAAGAGAACGCAATAAAAAGACTGGAAAAATCAGGCAGAATAGGCTGCCGGGAAGAAAGCCACAGTAGCAAGTTGATTTTGGCATCCATGTCCTTTTACAATGTCTAAATATCAAGAAAACTCATGGGAACTTCTATGTATGGGTCCTGAGAGGCTAATATCAGGTCTAGGCCATCTTATAGAAATTCTTCTCATGTTATTCTGAGAAATCTATGTGTAGGGGGTTGTGATTTGTTCTGACCATGTGTCTGGCATCTCATAATTCCCATGTCAGTCCACTTCTCCAGCCATTTTTACAACACCTCCATCTCCTATCTCATTTCCTAAGTGATACAAATGTCCACAACTCTTCTTCTGTTGCTGAGGCTCTCCCTTCTGTAGATTCTTCAAGCTAGGGGAGGCCATACGTCCTACCTACTGGGTATCATGTGCTTTCCAGATACATTGGGAGACTACCTGTCATTCACTGGATGGGTTGAGGAAAGGAAATCCTTCCAGGGAACAGAGGAAAAAAAGTTAATGACAATTGACTTTCACTATTAACTCAAAAGTAAGAAGCAGAACAAATTTAAGTGCATCCTGAAGTAGCACTCGAGTCTTGCTTTTTGAAAAGAAATTTCAAGTTTTCCAGAAGCTTACAGAAATAGCTGTCTTATTTTTGGTGATCTTTTTTTCCAGACAGTTCAGATGGGACTGCCTTTATCCTAGAAAGAGGAATCCAATTATCTGTCTCTGCCACCTTTTCTCTGGTGAGCACAGCAAAGGACACTGAGAAGGGGACTTTCCATTTTGGGTTTAAATGGTCATCAGAAATCTCTTGTTTCCAACTTTTTCCAAACACTTGGTCTTCAAGATGAACAGCAGGTGGTCCTCTGGACCATGACCTGGCAGGACTCTGTTGCTCTGTGTATAGACAGAATTTTGTACTTGGCCCAGAATAATTAGGTATTGCAAAAGCTTCATAGTCTTAGAGTCTACTGTCACATGAGAGGAATAGAAATGACTACTCATATAACCTGTTCATTGGGTTCAAAATTAGCCCAGTTTTGGGAATGTTGAGAATACTCATGGTGGTATTGGCAGCAGTTGCAGACAGGACTCAGACATCTCTTGGAAACAGTTTGTCATATTTTGATGTAGGTCTTGTTTGCTCTCTCTACCTTTCCAGAAAATTGAAGCCAACAGAAAAACTAGGGGTGTTAATTTGTTCCTAAATCCTTTCCCACTTCCTGAGTTACTTCAGAGGCAAAAGAAGGTTCTTAGTCATTTCGGAGAAGCTACTCCAAATACAAGGATAATTTCTTTAAGAAGCACATTGACTTCCTCTGCAGCCTTTTCTGAATGCAGAAAAGGCTTCAATCCAGGTTGTAAAGATTACAAGTAGGACTCAAATCTATTTAAGCCCTCCACATGGTGGCATGTGGGTAAAGTCCAATTGCTAGTCCTCTCTAGGGTATGTGCCTTTCCTCTGTACAGTTTCTACTTAAGGAGGTACTTTGAGCTTGCCTCCTTTACTGTATGCAAAGTAAATAAGCATTGCAGATCTTTTCAGTGATTTTTGTTAGTCCTAGTCCTGTGAAAGCTCAAGTCATCATTTCTAGTGTAACATCTCTTTCCATAAAGGAGGAATCAGGAAGTGTTTTTATAGCCTTCAATTGTATCTCATGGGAAAGGACCAGTTTGTTTCCCGAATACCACCAAAGTCTTTTTTTTATTCATTGTTGTCTTATGGTCGGTCCACTTATCCTCTTGAAGGTTATAATGTGGTTTTAATGGTTCTTCAGGAAATAAGGCTACAGTTTTAAAGGTTGATACAGCTACCCCTTTAGAAATGTTTTTTAAATGTAATACATTTTTTACAATGTAAACATCCTCTGTGTATTTTGATCACTATTTGTGTATATAAAAAAATCAGTAAGCTTCCAACAAGATAAAATTCATAATGACTGGCATTTAATACCAATATATCAGCTAAGACAACTAAACAGAAAAATATGAACTAGTTGATGAAAACTGTCAATTAAAAGTGACCCATAACTAGCATAGATGAAAGAATTAACAAAGAATCTATTAAAACAAATCTGTTAACTTCATCTGACAAATTCAATACTTTTCCTGTCAAACCTTTTAGAGTATTTTGTAAGGAGAAGCACAAAGCTAGAGCTTCTGTCACTTTCTCATGGCTGATCCCTAAAGCCTGACATGTGTGAGGTGCAGAAGAAGAGATTCACTTGGACTCATGTTTGCAATCCATGGTGTTTCAAAGCAGGAAAAGGATTTTAGAAAGGTCCAGTACAGCAAAGTGCTCAAGTCAGGTCAACCAGGAAATGGAGTAAGAGGGGAAGGGGCAGAGATAATGACACCCCCTTCCAGGACACATTCATGATAGTGACTTCTCATCTGTCCTCACCTTCTTTTTTTAATTTAAATTTATTGTTTTCCAGTCCTAGTTTTCTAAGGAGTCTCCACACTGACCTCCACAATGGTTGCACCAGTCTAAATTCCCACCAGCAGTGGAGAAGCGTTCCCTTTTCCCAACATCCTATCCAACATTTGTTGTTGGTTGATTTCTTTGTGATAGCCATTCTTCCTGGAGTGAAGTGGTATTTCAGTGTTGTTTTAAATTGCATTTTATGGATGGCAAATGATGTGGAGCATTTTTTCATATATTTATTCATTTCTTTAATTTTTCCTCTTCTGAGAAGTGTGTATTCATTTCAGACACCCATTTCTGGATTGGGTCTTTAAATTTGAGGCCCCTAATATATCTTAGTTCTTTATATATTCTAGAGAGCAGACTTTTGTCTGAGTGCTTATTAGTTAGGATTTTTTCAAAATTTGTGGGTTGTCTTTTCACTTTGTTGACAATTTCTTTTGATGTGCAGAAACTTCACAGGAAGAGTTGATCCCAGTTGTTGATTCTTCGAAGTGTTTCCCATGAGAATAAATTTTTGCTCATGAACTCTTTGCCTACCCCTATGTCTTCCATAGTTCTTCCTTATTTCTCTTCCAGAAGTCTGAGTGTTTCTGTTTTAATGTTTAGATCTTTTATCCTTTTAACTTTAGCTTTAGGCATGGTGATACACCTGGGTCATGTTTTAGTTTTTGGCATGTAGAAAGCCAGTTTTTCCAGCACCAGTTGGTAAAGAGGCTATCTTTCTTCCAGTAAGCATGTTTGGCCCCCTTGTTGAAGGTCAGATGGCTGAGTGTGTTCACAGAGACCTCTGTGTCTTCTAATCTATTCTATTGATCCTCAGGTCTATTTCATTGCCAATACCATGTTGATTTTATCACAGTGGCTTTGTAGTATAATTTTGAGTCAGGAATTGTGATACCTCCTGCCTTGTATTTTTTGGCCAGGATGGCCTTTGCCAGTATAGGTCTTTTCTGGTTCCTAATAAATTTTAAGAATGATTTCTCTAGGTCTGAGATGTAAGTGGGTGGCAGTTTGATAAGGATTGCATTAAATCTGTACAACAATTTTGGGAGTATAGCCATCTTCATGATGTTGGTTCTTTCTATCCAGGAGCATGGAATATCTTTCCATTTTCTGAAATCCTATATGTTCTCTTTTCTTAGGGTTTTGTAGTTTTCTGTGAGAAGATCTTTGATTTTCTTGGTTAAGTGAATTCCAAGGTAATTCATTTTCTGCAGTGCTATTGTAAAAGGTATTGTTTCTATAGTTTATCTCTCAGTGTGTTTGTTATCTTGTTGAGGAATGCTATTGACTTTTGAGTACTGACTTTTTATACTGCTATGCTACTGAATTTCTGTATCAGTTCTAGTAGCTTCTTGGTGGAATTTTTTGTGTCTTTCAAGTAAAGTATCATGTCATCTGCAAATAGTGATAATTTAAGTTATTCTTTACCTATTCTTATTCCTTTTATTTCTCCCTCTGTTCTAATGGCTGTTGCTAATGATTCCAAAACTATGTTGAAAGGAGGGGTGATAGAAGACATCCTTGTCTTGCACCTGATCTGAGAGTAAAAGATTTCAGTTTTTGCCCATTTAGAATTCTATTAGCAGTTGGGTTGTCATAGACGGCTTTTATCAAATTGAGGTAGTGGCCATCTATTCTAATTTTCTGTAGGGTTTTGAACATGAATGAATGTTGGACTTTGTAAAAAGCTTTCTCTGTATCAGTTGCGATGATCATGTGGTTTTTAGATTTTAGTCTATTAATATAGTGTATTATATTTTTAGATTTTAGAATATTGAACTATCCCTGCATATGTGGGATGAATCTTACCCGGTCATATGTATGATCTTCTTGATGATTTGCTGTATTCTGTTTGCTAGGATTTTATTGAGGATTTTTGCACCTATGTTCATGAGGAGACAGCCCTGTAGTTCTGCTTTTTGGTTGTGTCTTGCCCTGGTTTTGGAATCAATATAGTACTTGCCTCCAGAAATGATTTTGGTAGGACTGCTTCCTTTTTAGTTTCACTGAAGAATTTATGGAGTGTAGGGATTATATCTTCTATAAATTTCTTGTAAAATTTAGCTCTGAATCCATCAAGACCTGGACTTTTCTTCGTGGGCAAGCTTTACATTATGTTTGTATTTCATTGGTTGTTATTGGCTTATTGAGGGCTGTTATATTGTGTTGGTTCAGTTTTGGTAATTTGTATATTTCTAGGAATCTGTTCAGTCCTGTGACTTCTATTCTGTGAGTGTAAAAGTTCTCGAAGTAGCTGTTGATAATCTTCTGGATTTCCAATGGGTCTGGGTGATTTCACTCTTTTCATTCCTTACTGCTTGTGTTTGAATTTTTTCTTTCCTCTTTTTGATGACATTAGCTAGGGGCTTATCAACTTTATTTAGTCTTTCAAAGAACCAGTGTTTTGATTTGTTGATTCTTTGAACTGTTCTCTTTACCTCAATTGAATTAATTTCTGCTCTAATCTTTATGATTTCTTCTATCTTTGGGCTCTGAGTTTGGTTTGCTCTTCCTTTTTTAGATGTCAGAGGTACAAAATTATGGTGTTTATTTGTTCCTGTTCTGTTTTCCTAAAGTGTGAGCTCATAGGTATGATTTTCCCTCTGAGAACTGCTTGATCGCATCCCAGCAATTTGGTAAGTTGTGGTTGACTTTTCATTAAATTGTAGATATTGTTGAATTTCTTGTTTAACTTCATCTGTAACTCATTGATTGCTGAGTGGGGTGTTGTTTAATTTTAATGAATTTAGCAGGTTTTTCTGGTTTCATTTGTCCTTTATTTCCAGTTTCATTGCACTGTGGTCAGGTAATATGCATGGGATAATTTCTGTTTTCTTGCATACAATTAAGCATGACCTATGGTCTAGTATGTGGTCTATTTTAGAAAATGACCCATGTGCAGTTGAAAAAAATGTGTATGCAGCTATGGTTGCGTGGAATGTTTTGTATATGTCCACTAGGTCCATTTGTTCCAAGCTCTGGTTCAGGTCTGCTACTTCTTTGCTAATTTTTTTGTCTGGTTGACCTATCTTTTTGAGATAAAGTGGTGTTAAGGTTTCTTGTTAAGATTGTAGTCTTGGATATTAGATTTTTTTCATGTCCATTAAGATCTGTCTTACATAGTTGGATGCTCCTGTGTCTGGTGCATAGATATTTATGAGTGTTACCTCTGCCTTTTGATTTTTTCCCCTAATCAATACATAGTGGCCTTTCTTGTGTCATTTGATCATTCTGGGTTTAAAGTTGAGACGGTCTGAGAACAGAATTGCTACTCCTGCTTTTTTTCTGAGGTGCTGGGGCATCTAGTATTGTTTTGCATCCTTTGACTTTAAGACTATGAATGTCTTTATGAGTTAAGTGTGTTTCTTTTATGCAGCATATTGTTGGATTTGTTTCCTAATCCACTATGCCATTCTATTTCTCTTAATTGGTGAAATGAGTCCATTTACATTGATGGTTGTAATTGAAATGTGTTGACTTATGTTTGTCATGATATTTACCTGCTGTTTACTCTTTTGTATCCTGTGTTTAATTGGCTGTCCTGTTTGGTGTGTTCCTTCTGTTCTCATTCGTGGAGTCCTGGTCACTGTGGTCACTCTTTAGAACATCTTTTAGTAGCCTGTATGGGGATGGCTTTGTCATCATAAAATTCTTTAGTTGTTCTTTGTCTTGGAAGTATTTCACTTCTCCACCAAACTTAAAAGAGAGTTTTTCCGGGAATAGTAGTCTGGGCTGGAATTTGTTCTCATAGAGGACGTGAAGAACTTTGCTCCATGCTCTACTTGCCTTCATGGTTTGTGTATTGAAGTCAGCTGTAATTCTGATTGGTTTTCTTTTGAATGTGATTTGCTTCTTTTCTCTAGCAGCTTTCAGTATATTCTTATGTTGGATTTCTGGGATCTTGACTATTATATGTCTCATTGTGTTTTTACTTGGGTTGAATTTATTTGGTGTTCTGTATGCTTTGGTTACCTGAATGTTGGATTGCTTCCTCATATTTGGGAACTTTTCTGCAATTACTTCTGCCCATATTTTTTGTGTATCATTTGTATTGACTCCTTCTTTCTCATTTATGCCAATTAATCTCACATTATTCATCTTGGCATCATCTTGCAAGTGATGGATTATTTTTTTTCCTGCATCCTCATTGTTTTTAAGAGATCCTTTCTCACCTTTTCATTAGCTGCACCAGCATCTTCAAGATCTGAAACTTTGTCTTCGTTTTCAGTCAAACGGTTTTGTAGACTGTTGATTGAGAATTTAATTTCTTCTGTATCTTTTTGACTCTGCTTCATGCAATTTATTTCTTTTCTGTATTGCTCATTCCAGGAATCAGTCATATTTCTGCTCTCCTCTAATTTTTTAATCAATGTCTTCTTTAAAGGTAGCTATTAATTCTTTTATTTCAGAGTTTTTCCAAATTGGTTTTCCTCTATATATTTCTGGAATTGAATCTCTACTTCAGATACTATGATTTCAAAGGTTTCTTTTTTTATTTCAGAAATTGTTTCTGCTTTGAGTTCCTCTTTGCCTTTCTGATGTTGTCTCTTTGCTTGCAATGCTGTTAGTTCATACCTTTCAGCTGGAATAGTGTTCTCTGCACTTGTTCTGGGTGGACATTGAGTTCCCTATATGTTTCTGGATTCGCTACATTTCTTCAGATACTATGTACTCAAAAATTTCTTTTGTTATTCTGCTGGGTCCCTGGTCCAGGGATCACTGTGGAGCACCGAAGCTCTCCCACACACTCACTAGCCTGAACTAGAGTGGATCGGGTGCCAACAAAGTCAGAAAAATTTTCACTCACTCAACAAGATTGGGGGCCGGGGCTCCGGGGAGTTTCCGGTCAAGTTGGTCTGGGGTTTCTCAGGCTGATTGCTCGCTCGGAGGTTTTAGGGACGAGGGCTTCAGATTTCGTGGTGTGCGTGGGGAAAAGTCAAAGGTTCTCCCACACACTCACCGAACTGGACTTCAGTGGTGCTATGAAAGTCAGAAAAATTCTCAGTCACTTGGCAGGCTGGGGCGCAGGGGCTCCTTTCCTCACCTTCTGATGGCCTCTAGTCAGCCATATTCTTGTCAGGGCACTAGTCCACTGATGAATATGGGCCGTGTGAGACAGTCTGTTTCCCTTCGCCCTGCCTCTGAACCTGTGAGAGTTTGGGGGTATTCTAGATCTAAACCTTAACAGCAATATTAATTGCAAAATAAAGCTCCCCACTTTTCATGTACATGTTTGGTGCTTCACTTGCAAATATTTATCAGCCACTTACTTCTGCAGAGCATTTAGGGTTTAGTTTCAAAAAATACAAATGGAATATAGAGCTTATAAAATATGTCGAAATAAATCTGTGAGGGTGGGAAAAATCTGAATGCATATTATTTCAGAATTGTTATATGATCTCTTTTCAGGTTCGTTGTGTTAAGATAAAGATAAGCAGTATTCAAACAACCACTAAATGAATAAAATCACAGGGAATGTGCCATGATCTCAAGTGAGCTTCATTTAGGTATTTAGGGTTGATTCAACATATGTAAATCTATTGATGTAATACCCCATATTAACTGAGACAAGGACAAAAATCATATGATTATCTCAGTAGATGAAGAAAATGCTTTTGACAAAGTCTAGCACTCTTTTATGATAAAAATTTTACAGGTAATTGAACAATATGATCTTTATCTGAATCTGAGGAAAGTCATTATCTTTGAAAAATTAAAAGTGAATATAGTACTAAATAGAAAAAACTGAGTTTTCTTTCTAAGTTTAGGAAAAGACAAGGATGTTTACTCTTACTTTCTTTACTCTCATTCAATATAGATCTGGAAGCTTAGCCATAGCATTAGGACAAAAGAGAGAAAAGGAATAACAACAGGAAAAGAAGACTTTAATTTATCAGTATTTGCAGGCAACATGATAGTCTACATAGAAACTCCCACAACTCCAATAAATATCTTCTAGATTTAATCAGCAAATTCAGTAGCATATCTAGAGACAAAGTCAAGATTCAATAAACAAAAGCCTTCCTGTACATGAAAAAATAAACTCACTGAGAGAGAAATTAAGGAAACAACATCTTCTATAATAGCATCCCCCAAAATGAAATACCAAGGAATCATTCTAATGAAGGATATGAAAGACCATTAAGTTGAAAACTACAACACTCTGCAAAAGGAGACCAAAATGGATATGAGAAAATGGAAAAATAAGCCTTGTTTTTGAGTAGGAAAAGCCAACATAGAGAAAATGGGCCTACTTTCTAAACTGTTGTACAGATTTAATGCAATTCTGATCAAAAATACTAAAATTCATTTAGAACCAGAAGAGGCCCAGAATATCAAAGGCAATTCCAAACAGCAAAGGCAACTCAGAAGGCATCACAATGTCTAGCTGGAAATTATACTATAATGCGACTGTGATAACAGTGTGAGAGTTGCAAAAAGAAAATCAGATGGGAAAATCAATATAACAATTAAGGAGAAGCAGATGTACTCATCCACCTAATTTTTGACAAAGGAGCCAAACATTCACTGGAAGAAAGACATTGTTTTTAATAAATGGTTCTAAAAACTTGGCTCTGTACATGCCAAAAATTAAAACATGTCCCATATCTTTCATCAGACACTTTTAAAATGGAAATATTAAATCTCGTGGAAGACAGAATAGGTAAAATTCTCAAACATATTAGTGTAGCCAAAGATTTTATTAATAAATCTCCAGTTGCATAGGAACTATCACAAATAATCAACAACTGGGATCTCATAAAGAGATTATAAAGCTTTTGCACAGCAAGAGAAAAACCAACAAAGTGAAGAGCTTGTATGGAAAAGATATGCTTGGTGTTCCTCAGACAGAGGATTGCTATGGAGAGCCTATAAAGAACTCAAAAAAAAATTTTAAAAAGCCACCTACCCAGTCCAAAAGTGGGCAGCTGAGTTGAATGCACATTTCTCAAATGAAGAAATACAAACAGCAAGGGCTGGCAGATTAAAGTGCCTGCAAACAGGCACAAGGGCCAGGGGTTCCATCCCCAGGCCTGCCACGCCAATCCCACCCCCAGGGTGCCCTGAAACATCAATTGAGGCTGGGCACGGTGGCGCAAGCCTGAGATCACAGCTCTTGGGAGGCTGTAAACAAGTGAATCATGAGTTTGATCTAATAGTGAGACCCTGAACACCTTGTAGACCCTTCCCTAAAATAAAAAAAATAAAAAACAGAGAGCCAATAAATACAAACAGCAAATAAATCATGAAAAAAAATTCAACAGCACTCATCATTCAAGATATGCAAATTAACACACCAAGATTCCCTCTCACCCTAGAAAAAATGGCTAGTACCAAGAACAACCAGTAACAAATGCTAGAGTGGCTTTGGGGAAAAAAAAAACCCTCTCCCTGGTTGGTAAGAATGTAGAAGGATACATCCAGTATAGAAATCAGTGTGGACATTTTTGCAAGACCTAGGACTAAAGATTCCATTCTACCCAGCTATTCTTCCTCTTAGTATCTTCTTGAAAGTTTAAAAATATCATACAGAAGTGATATATGTACATCCATGTTTATGATGGCATAATTTGTAATAGTTAGATCTTGGAAACAACCCAAATGCCTATCAACTGAAAAATGGATAAAAAGATGTGCTCTTTTTATACATTAGAGTTGAGTATTATTCAGACATAATGAAAGATAAATGGGAGACTTTTATAGATAAATGAATGCAAATAAAGACCATACTCATAAGTGAAATGAGTAATTATCACATGTGAATATTGTATTGTCTCCCTAGTATGAGAAGCTGAAAAATAAAACTCAAAATGTACAATGGAAAATGTTGAATGGGAAGAAGCTTCTCAAAAGAAAGAAAAACTAGAATGGGGAAAAGGAGAAAAGAAGGAAGGGTAAAGAGGCAAATGGTTCTATAAGTTGATGACTGTTATTTTTATTTATTTGAATTAGCAGTACTAAAAAATGAAGTTGTTTAGATCTTTTTAAAGAAACCTAGTAGTGATTACAGTCTTGTATTGAAGACAAGAAATATACACAAGAAAATGTTATTGAAAAAATGTAAATGAAATTATTTTATGGTTAAGATAGTTACACTATGAATTTCTCTTCATCCATTGCTTATACTGTTTGAACAATTAAATGCCATCATTAAAAGAAATAAATGAGCACATTGAATATAACCAAGCAAAATCAAGTTATAAACTATCATTCACAGGATAAAAGTTAAATAATAAATACTATGTTAACATCCAGTGAAGCTGTAGAAATTATATTAATATGTTGATTTCATAACAAAAACATTACTGAGAATAAAGATTTCATTTCTTAAAGTCAACTCAATAAGAAAGAAAAATACTAATTATTTATACCCTTATAGGAGAGCTTTCAAATCCTCTAAGCAAACATTCACAATACTTCTGGAATAAATACACAAACTCCCAAACATAATTAAAGATAACAGTATATCTCTTTCAATGATTGATAAGACAAGTGGGCAAAAATTAGCAAGGACATAGTACAGTGCTAACTACTATAAAACAAATTATTTTGAGAATTCTATTACCTTCACACTACTATAATTAATCATCTGAGGTAATCAATTTATAAAGAGAAAACATTTGTTTTGCTTCATGGTGGTAGAGCTTGTACTCCAAGGTGTGTTGGATTCACTGCTTTGGACCTCTTGCAGTGATGGCATGGCAGTGTGGGAGGGTGTGGGGAGCCAACAGCCAGGAAAACTTTTATTCCTCATCTTTTTCTTCTTTATCTTCATGCATCCTGCATCCTTTAGGATTTCAATTTGCTTACTGGATTTGCAAATTCTTCAAGCTTTCAGATATCTTCCACATAGCAAAAAACATGAATAAAAGGTTTTGTGCTTTAATATTGACATCCATACTTAGCTATTTCATGTGCAGTGTAACTGCAAAGTTGCTGTTCTATTGTACTCTATTTGCTAACTTGATTTTATGGTCCACAATTTGAAAACTGTGGCATCAATCCTCCTAGAATCCTTTTAAACTAGCTCAGTACTCCTGGTCCTTCATTTTACTCAATCTTGACTTTCTGGGTCAGAGCCCTACACATAGTTTAGTTTACTTTGACTCCTTCTAGTTTACTGTTTACCTTTTCTCCTTTAAAACTGAAACTGCAAGAGACGTCCAAGGTGCACACCTTGGTTCCTTTGTACTTTCTGCATCGAGTACAGTGCTTGCTAGGTGTAAAAATGAAAACTTGAATGATTCTATACATTGATGATTGGACTTTGATCTGTTTGAATTAAAAGTATTAAAAAATCAAGTTGTTTGGATATTTTCTTTAAGAAACCTAGGAGCGATTTCAGTCTTGTGTTCAAGATAAGAAATATACATAGGAAAATGATATTGAAAAAATGTAACGAGGACTGGAGAAAACATGACTGTTTGACAACTCTCTACAGTGGATGAATTTCATTTTGTTTCTGCTGTTGCATATGGGCTATGAACTATAAAATAAAATAAAAAAGTACCTATCCTGGGAGGATATCCTGAGAGAAATAGATAATATCTGGTTATTGTTCTATGAAAACTTGTCCCAAGAAAAATAATGCAGGGACTTTAAAGTTTAAAAGTTGAAACAATTAGCCTTTCTTTTTTGCCCAAGCATTTCTAAAAAGCCACATTCCAAACTGATGAGCCAGGAGAGAGTTTTGGTTTGCTTCACTTTAATTCTGAGCAGATCTATGGTTGTCCACCCAAAACAACCCAGTCCACCTACTTCTATATTCTGATGCAACTTGTCTAGAGTTCTCAAACACATTTGCCACTTTATTTTAGCTACTTGTATCATTTTTGTCAATTTAATAGTGAATTGACTAGGAGAGAAAAAAAATTAGAAATGCCTTCAATGATCATTTTTTAATATCTCTTTTTTAGTAAAACCAATATTTTTTTATTTTCATTACTTGAAACATTAATTTATGGGTTATTCAATTCATATGTTTCTATTTTATATATAAACAAAATATTGTTGCAAGGGAACTTTATAAACATTATTTTCCTCTCCCAGTGAAATTTTGAATAGCCTAATTTTTTTTCCAATTCTTCAGTACATAGCGACAGATGTAATAATATCCTACTATGTTCTTGAGCTCACCATGGAATATATAGATGATGTTAATAAAAGTTTTTTTATTTGAAGAAATAATTTGATTGAGGCCCTAATTTATGAACACATTCCTTCTATTTAAACAGTATTATTTGCTCTCAGCTAAGTTATGATTAGTATATTTTCATTGTGTCAGGATAATACTTGCTTTAAAAAATTAAAATATTTCCAAAACTTGCCTTAAAAACAGAGGATTAGGGCCAGGGAGATGGCTCAGTGAAATAAACTCTTCCTTGACAAGTGCAAGGGCCTAAATTCAATCCCTGGTTTGGCAAAACAAAACAAAACAAAACAAAACAAAACAAAACCCAGAGGATTATTATCTGATGTAACAGAAACCCAAAGATGAATTGGTTTATGAGTTGTCTGATCAATAACTTCAGTGCTGGTGCTAATTACATGGTTTATTTCTATAAGACCTGTACCTTTTATTTCCTCAGGATGGTCATAAGATTGTTGCCCTGTTTTTTATGTGACAATGTTCACAAAAAGAGATTGGCACTAGTAATAAGGAAAATTTTTCCAAACAGTTGCTCCACCCCAGAAAATTTGTCATCAAATCTTGAGGGTGGAAGTTGAGAATCTACTTTGGTGAGTTAAGGCCTGACAAGGGGACCGAGATTGCTTTTAAACCAAAACAAAAGAGTTGTTACTCGGTTTTAGTAATCCTCTAAGGCTCAGGGTTACTGCACATGACATGCAAGGTCAGTGAAGCATCAAGTAATTCCGATTAATCGCACAGGACCGAGATAAACTATAAATTCATTAAGTTAAGAAAATTGCCTCCATGTGAGTTTCTGCTACCTTGAGTGAGCAGACAAACTATGAGCAAGGATTTGAAAGTAAAAAATGAAGTTACATAAGTTGAAAAAAAATATTGGTGGAGACATTCAAGTTTCATGATTAGAAGTTTAGACTTTGTTGAAGATACATATTTCAATATGATTTAAATTTAATACAGAGTCATGACATGGAAATCTATGAATTGATCACAGGAGTACAGGGTTCATGCCATTTCTCTGCTCTAGAGCCTTCCTTACTTTATTTCACCCTTTGGAATCTATCTTCTACTTTAATTACTGATTTTCATATCTTGTTATAAAAGAAGTGGATGACAGCCTCCTTGATTCTGTTTTCCCCTTTCCAGTGTGTTGGACTGAAAAGAAATTGGAAGCATAACACTGAAGAACAGTTTACAGTTGTGCTAGTAATTGCCTCCTCATTGACTAGTGATCAGTTTTAGAATCTTTTCAATGTCAAAAATAATCATGTCATATTTCTTTAAAATTGAAGATTAAATTACATTTTTTTCAATACCATTTAGTAGTCCTACAGGGCATAGAAAAAACTAAGGGAAAAATCCACAGATCTTAAAAATTGGACACCATTCAAATGAATTCTGTATTATTTAAATTTGATAATTCATCATAGCTCTGTTTAAAAGCAAAAAAGCATATTGTGTGTTTTATTTCTATTACCTTTATTCTATCTAGAAGAGCTTTCAAGCTAATTTTAGAATTTCTCAATGACTCATACTTTACATTTAAAATAAATGGAATGAAGCCCAGTTGGGTTTAATAAGTCAAAATTTTATCATATGAATGAGGTATTTTAAATTCATAATATTTTTTTAAACTTCAAACAAAACCCAAGGTATAAATATCAGTTATATTTGATAATCATTGATTACAGTATCCATTGTACTGTATAATGACATAGGAAAGTGTTTTATGCATAATTAACCTTTCTTATAATTCAAAATTAAGAAATTCCATGTGTAGTAACTTAAAATTAGTATGGTGTCTGTAGTCTCACTGCTCTGCCACAATTTCTATATGTGCATGCACACATACAGATGTGTTCAGACATGTCTAGAGTCATTCCAAAGCCTTATGTACTCACAGGTGGGCTTTCTGGAAGGCACCCAGATTGCAGGGTGTGATATGCGTCAGCAGTTTAGTGTCCTGATGAATTAATAGCCAAGCAACCAATTGTGTTGTATGAAACAAGTTCACTAAAATCTCTGCTGAAAGCGTGTTTCTCCTTTCTTTCCCCTTTGCTCTCTCTTTGTTCCTGCCACCATGTGGGAGCTGTTTCTCTTCTGCCGCACTCTCTGTCATAGATCCCTGCCTAGGAACCTGCTGATTATACAGAATAAAACCTCTACAAATTGTGAAGTGAAATAAATCTCTCCTCCTGTGCTTCTGCTTGTTAGGTATTTTTGTCCCAGCAATGAGAAAATAACCTGGACACATACTCATGTATGTGAAAAACAGGCTACGAAAAGTCATCATAAATCACTTAGTTTTATTCATATTTCAGTTCTTCTTTTAATTTTTTGTTTTTAATTAGGGCTGATTGCAAGAGAAAATGACTAAGATATTTTAGGAGAATGCCAGAAAGTATCTGAGCATATGGGTTAGCTGCTCATCAGCAGGATTTTCAATTCACGATGACTATAAAACATTTAAGTAAAGCGAACAAGTGTGCTTTGTTTAGGGTGTTTATCTACCTTACCCACTAATGTTCGTTATCTTCAGATTTCTGATCAGGAGTCTGTACTTGAAGACTTACTGTCTTGATGCTGGAGTTTGAATCTCTAATACCCTTGTGAGATCCATATGCTGATAGGCTGCTGGATAGTTTGTAGTAGTATTGAGAGGTAATGGAAGAAATTTCTTTTTTTTTATTTTTTATTTAATTTTTTTGGTGGAACCAGAGATTGAACTCATCCCTTTGCACTTGCCAGGGAAGAACTTAATCCACTGTGCTATCACCCTGGCTCCGGAAGAAATTTCTTTAAGTGGAAGAAATTTAAGTGACTGAGAGCAACATTTTCTCCTTTCAAGTTGTGTCAAGAATTTTGCCATGAGGCTGGCCAAATAGCTCAGAGGGTTAAAACACCTGAACGTAGGTAGGCGCAGGGGCTGGGAGTTCCATCCAGGGGCCTGCCATGCTGGTCCTGCTCTTGGGGCACGCTGAAATGGCAGTTGAGACTGGGCGTGCTGCCCTGCTCCTCTAATCTCAGCTCTCGGGAGGCTGTAAACAGTTAGATCACTTTGAGTCTGAGTAGTGAGACTCTGAACACCCTGTAAACCCTTCCCTAAAATACAAAAATAAAAAAAAAAGAATTTTGTCACAGAGATGAAGAGTTAATACTTCACATGCTGAATTTCCTCTGAAATAGGTTAGACAAAGTTACTCCTTCTTGTTAGCAAATATTACTTTGCTTATTTAATTATGCACACAAAACTTTTACTTCTAACCTATAAGCATGCTATTAGTAGCCAAGGACAAATGACCCTTGCACATTTTTTTGTTTGTTTGTTTTTTGGCAGAACTGGTGACTTAACTCAGGCCCTTGTGCTTGCCAGGCAAATGCTTACTCTACTGAGTTATTTCCCCAGCTCCCCTTTCCACTTTTTTGATGAAGCAATAAAAGGCTAAATGAAAAGAGAATGTACTAGTTTTCTGTGTTTTGAACACTAGTGTTTCTGTGCAATGCATCTCAGAAATAATGTGAAGTAGTTGATGCAGTCTTTATCCTGTAGCACTCTAATAGAACATGTTTTAGTATTTTAAAATTAATGTTACAGCATTTATTGGAGACCTGTAATTTTAGTAACACTTACCATTGGCTCATATGTACTGTTGATTTCATCTGGGAAGCAGCTTCAATTCATCTGTATCTTCATATCCTTCCTTGGACTTGCTTCATTTCTGGTCTAAAATATGTAGCAAGCATGGCTCTGCATCTTCATCATTCTGGATCTTTTTGTTTTCGCTTAACAATACTGAAGTTGTTTTTATAATATATGTAAGTGGTCTACAATTTCTTCTTAAAATACAACATGATATCTACGTTTAAAATGATTTAAGAAAAAGATCTTTACAAATCTTTTCACCAAACTTTGTAGCTCACAATTTACCTTTTTCCAACCTTTAATCTAATGAAATATACTCCTTATTCCTTTAGCTTCTCCCCTCCTTGGCATTGTTCAGATTATAGATCTTTTCACAATCCTTATGCTCTATATTAAGGTGTTAATAATATTACAGATCTCCATTAAACAAAATACAATAGTAAATGAGTACCTTATGCACACTAGGTACAATTTATGTAATATTACCATTTGATATAGTCAATTATTTGTTAAGAACCTACTTAGGGTACATATTTTCTAAGAAAATATAACTTTAAATGTTATTTTAAGGATGCTTAGAAATTCTATAATCTCAAGTACTACTTCTAAATCAGATAGATAGATAGATAAATTAGATAGATAGATAGATAGATAGATAGATAGATAGATAGATAGATAGATAGATAGATGATAGATAGATAGATAGGTAGATAGATAGAGTCAGGATTCTAAGATTGATGTTTGGGGGATAGTATGGTTTTTTCAAAGAACTAATGCAGTCATATGATAAGGTATAAACTAATAATAAAAGTATCATGGGGAAATTTTAAAAGAAGTTGTCACAGGGCCTAATAATTGAGTATCAGAGTAGAGAGACAGCCATTTTGAAAAAAAAGCACATGGTTATTGAAAGTATTGACTCATTAAACTATTTGTCTAAATAACTTTGATAAAATACAAATAGATTTTGAAAAAGAAAGTTGCGATATGAACAAATCAGAATAAGACAGAACAAACAAATGCTAAAACAAATGAGCACTTTCTTGATTGTTCTCCAAATACTGGTGATGACATTGCTTCTTCTCATAGAAATAAGAAAGCAGCTCATCTTGTTTATCAAAAGAAAGGAAGTCCCAGAGGGCTGTTTCATTCAGGTTGCATTTAACACAGTAGTACAAATCTTTAATGGACATGTTTCAAGGATGTTAATAAATACACTTTATTCAAGTAGGATAATTTTTTTTTAAATTAGTTTAAATGATTAAAGTGTAATTTAAATTCTAATTAAAGTCTGTATCATTGCTTTTTAAAAAGCCACATTATCTGGAAATTATAAGCATTATAAATAGCAAGAAGCATAAGGAAAATAAAAAATGAAGTAAAGCAGTTGGACTAATTCAACACTATTCTGTAATATTTTTTCTTACAGTTCTTATCCCATATAAAATTAGAGAAGTTTTTTTACTGTAATATATTTTCAGATAAAATTAATTGACCCAATTATCCAAGGTTTTCCTGTAGAGAAAAATTGACACACAGTTATGAATTAATTTTTCTCAAGAAAGTATAACAATACCAAAATTATCAAAATAGTTGTGTCCAAAAATTAGTGGAATATGAAAGATATTAATCAATATTAATACAGAATCATTTGCTAAAGCTCTGCAAATTTTTACTTAAATTCCTATGAGATAATCTTCCAATTTGATTTTCATGTAACTTTTTTTGCAACATTTTTGCCTCATGTCTCATTATATAAAATCACTACAAAAATATAATGAAAAGACAATTTCTCAGTTTTCCATGAATCATCCAAGAAATGTACATCTTTCTCTCCTTTTCACTCTCCTTGCTTCTCTCTCTGTCTCCTTCCCTCTTACCCTTTCCCTGTCTCTTAATTTCCAGAGAAATTGTTATAGTGTAGATAAAGGGTGACTCTTTTCTTTGCTTGTACAGCACAGAGGAGGAAATTGAATCTCAAGGATGCTAAGGACCTTTCCAAGGTTGTATGAATAGTGAAGGTCATGATTAAGAAATGAATCTAAGCCTTTATAAATCCAGAAGTTTTAAGAGTTTGTACCATAAATGTACGAATGACAAGCCATATCTATGTCATTTTATTTTCTTGAAAATATGATACAGAAACAATCTGTTTACAGAGGGTTGCATGTTAAACAGACAATAAATACCATACAAAAAGACCACCAACAATAATTTTAAAACTTCATTTTAAACTTAAATTAAATTTCCTATGCAATCAAATTTGTCTAATTTGCATATGTCTCATCATCTTGTATGTTTTGTAATAAATATTTTGAGAAGACTAATTCAGATCATGGAGTCATCTGAAGTTTTCTATACTAACACATCAGCATAGTTTCACATATGTATTTAAAAGAATTTTTAATAAGACAGTAGGAAAAGAGACATGAGACAGACCAGAGAGTTTCTATATTGCTTATTTGTAAAAAATAGTCTTCTCATGTAAAAGCAATTTATGCAAAACTAAGCAGAAAATATAGAGTCCCCCTGTACTGCATGATCTCAAGTACCCACATTCTCTCTTTATGGATAGCCGTCGCATCAGCTTCCTTTTTCAGTTGCTCGCTCATATTGTACTATGCTGTAGGAGTGACCTAGCATCTCTACAGCTATACCCAGCATCCCCAGCAACATGTATGTGCCCCACGCTTCCCACCTCACCCTCCTCACTGCAAGCCCACTTCCTGGAATGTGGATGCAGGTATTTATCTATGCAGTGCCATTTCTGAAGGTCATGTTTGGCTACACCAAAAGCCAAGTATTTCTCTGATGACATCACGACAACAAGTACAAAATGTTCTCCTTTGCGCTTTGCACTTGAAACTAAAACATACACTCTGGTCCAAGTACTGCCCTCGCGATTGCCTTTCTCCAGGGTTTGAGTAAGACCCTGAAGACGCAGAAAGTGAACATAAGGTTGTGTGGGGTTCAGGATCATCCCGCAATGCACAGTCACGTTGCTTTTCTGAGAGTTTTCCTCCTACTGATTAGATTACGGAAGAGAACTTTATGTAGTTTGCTTTATAAAGTTTTCATTTTCTTGGCATGGCAATTTGTGATGATAAAAGCAAATGTGCAACTTTACTGAGTTCACACACGTCAGCGTTGTGCTTTGCACTTGAGAATAGGTGTTACAGTTCTAAATTCTGTGCACTTTTACTGTTCTGTGGGCCTAACACCTTCATTTTCTTCTCTTCAGAAAACAATATGTTAAATACAGGTAAACCCATAATGTAAATGTAACATTTAACATTTGTATAATGTATTATCATTCATACTTATGTGAAACTAACTATCCCTGTTTAATTGTGCTTTTTATATTATGTTTAAATTATATGTATTTGAAATGAGTTTTCCCAGTATTGCCAGGTGCTTTGGAAAGACTCATTTTGGTGCTTAGTGCATCTACTTCCACAAAGCAGATGTTAAATAATTTTTTAATCTTTTACTTCTTTATTTATTTGGTACAGAGTTTATTGTGCAGCTCAGACTTGTAGGGATCATCTCGTGTTAGCCTGGGATTACAGGGGTGCACCACCATGCCTGGTTTGGTGTCTGTTATGGCACGCCTAGGGTTCTGGGGCCAGCATGGCATGTGGTACCAGGGCTTGAATCTGGGTCTTTGCATTTGCCAAGCAGGTGCTTAAATTGCCAAGCAATCTCCCTAGCCTCCACACATTAAATAAATTGATGCTGACTTCTACAAATATCAATAAACATGGCACAATATGACGTCAAATCCACAGTCTATTTCACTAAATCAAAATCCTCACAGATTGTTTCTTAGTTTCTTTTTTTCACATAATTGAAATACCTTCTTACCCCACAAGATGCTTGTAAGTTATATTAAATATTCACATATTTTCATGTTAAATTGCCTAATAAACTTCAATTACAATGGATTAACATATACATATTCAATGCTACTCTGTCACTCCAGGTTTTTCTCAGTGCCAGAAAAAGCTGGTATCTTACATTTCCAAAAGGAATTTAACTATAAAGGTTAAGCAATTAAAATTGGTCCATATAAATTTTCACAAATGATTATTTAATAAAATGAAATACTATACAGTTATTTGGTATGTTAGAAATCTTTCTTTTTGTGAAAACTATAAATGAAAGATAACCTTATAACCTTATAACAATACAAAACAGGATATGACAGAGGGAGCAGAGAAATAGCTACAAATAATAGAAGGTTAAAGCCAGTGAGATTCTGCGGGGTAGAGAAATCGGAGACGAGCATTAGGAGTTATAAGAAGGACAAATTATATTATGGCCCAAAAAAGAAGGAGAAATAGAAATTTTGTGCAAAATTTACTGGTACATAGGTATAAAAGTGAGACACATATTTACAAAAGAAACTAAAGTCATTGACTTCTTAGGCTGGGAGATTACATCTGAAGCTGAACTGGAGAAGCATTTGTTAAAGAAAACTAGGGACACATGGCAGAGAATCGAGTTAAATGTGCAGATAACTCTTCTTTCTCAGTTGGATTACAACCTGCAGATTAAGGGCTTGGTTCTTGGCACAGCCAGGGAAGGAAAGCTGGACAATAAGCATCAGGTTTTGTCATGGTGTGGTGAGCACCTGGCTGTCCCTGAAGAAACTTAGGATTCACCATGAAAAAGGAAATGGACGACAAACTGAAAATAATTAACATTTATCCACAAACATAACATGCATTTTATATTTCAAAATGTTAGCTTTTTTCAAACCTATATTTTGTTTTCAGTGAGATCCTGTATTAATTATCAGAAAATAGAAAATTGAATTGGTAACTTGCAATCAAAAGAAAAGATGCAGAATTGTAAGGACAATCATAATAATTCCAAATCATTCATGGTTATTAAATACACACTGTTTGTATTGAAAATATCTCTGTGTTTCGATAACTGTTCAATTCTATTTGGATAGTTAAGCCATGGAAATTTAGGAAGTTTTTGGAAACTTTACAATAAATTCTGTATTCCTACAAAAATCTATTGGCTCGAAGCACTGATTTCTCTCTTTTGGAAAACTGGATGACATCGTAAAATATAATTTCATAAATATTTTCAAAAAAATTGGATTATTTTTACCTTTAAATGATAAAATGCCATAGACAAGAAACAAAGACAAAAACTAAATCCACAAACATTATTATTTCTTTAAATTATATTTGAGAATTATCTAGGCAAGTAAATCTTATAATTCATTAGAAACTAGTAATTCACTGGGAAGAGGAAGGAGGTTTCATTTAACTTAGATCAAAGAAGGTAATAGCCAAATTTACAATATTCTTCTATTAAATGACATACAAAAACAATGTGTCCTATTTTAATACATAAGAAACAACAATTTATATTGTGTCGAATTATAATTTAGTGTATGTCTTTATATTAAATGAATAAGTTAGGACTTTAGCAGTACTTTGTATTATTATGGATTAAATTATTTACAGTATGTTACCCATTAAGACTAATTTGCTATTAAATCCCTTGCTGACCAAATGAATATTAATGGAGAGACTTTATAGCTAGATTTGCTGATTTCAAATCTCAGTTCTGCCACTTATTAGCAAAGTTGAGATTGTTACTGAATTAGTAGAAAACGGGAAATTTCATAAAATCTTATACTGTATTAGAAAGTTTTTGTTATTTATTTACTTTCTATTTTATACACATTTGTTGGAGATTTAATGAGATAAAGAGGGCTAGATTTTTAAGTTCAATGCTTAGCAAATTTTAGACTTGCTCAAATTTTACCTATAGTTAGGAACATTGTAATATATTTGCAGTAATCAATAAATTTATTGATATGTATGGTATCCATTTGGAAAAACGGTATGAGCAAACAATTATATGGGGCCAAATATTTGACAGAAAGAGGAAACTTTAACCTGTACAGGCTCTGACGTGGCTGATATTAGGGGCACTGAAAATTACTGTGAGACTACCTTGCCTCCAAAGGGTAGGCTATTGGTTTGTTCAGAAAATCAATGAGATGATAAAATCGTAGGTTTCATCAAAGCAGTGCTTTTAATATATCTTTCCAAACAAATTTGTAAGGAAATATGGTAGTAATTTCAAGGTCATCTACTTCTTCTCAAAAATATCCTAATAATACATTATTAATTTTCTTTAATAAAGAAAACAGTTCTTCAAAACAAATAAAATATTACACAACATATGAATTAATTCCTTGGTTTATTTAGTGACATAAACAACTTAGTGGTATTTATTTTATTTATATCCATTTTATTTTCAACAACTGTCTGACAAAACATAACTATGTTAATTTGACAAAATGTGACAATTCAATTTCAATAGTTGGATATACTGATATTGACTTCAACACTAGAGCTTACCTGAAAACATTGGTTAATTTAAAGTGTGCTACTATTGTAAAAACCTTTTATGTAATGTGATCACTAAACATGTCCTTCTGATGACTAACGGATCAGAAGCATCACTAATTTATTGTATTATCAAGCCACTTCTTTAGTGTCTCTCCTGACCAGTATGCCTGATTACTGTTCTGACAAACTTGCAAATAATGCACGTGGTAGAGCAGCCTTCTCCAAGGAAGTCATTTTTCCTTCCTGAGCAGATACAATATTTGTGGTTGAAAACAAAAGTGACTACATTTAGTTTTCACAAAAGTAAAATATTCTACGTAAATGTGAAAATGCATAGCTCAAAGATTTACTGAACTCACAAGCACTTGAATTCACAGCAAATTGTGAATCTCTGAACACCCAGTGTGTGGGGATCTTAGGTGTCTTTTCCCAAGGCGAGCACACGCTGTGTGTCAGCAGGAACTTCTGAGAATTCTGCAGAGTGTTATGTCACACTTGCTCAGGAACATGCCCCGTGAGCATTTCCCTCTGAGCTCTCCTTTGTGCCCACGGATTATTGATTCTAATGAGAGAGAGAGAGAGAGAGAGAGAGAGAGAGAGAGAGAGAGAGAGAGAGAGAGAGAGAGAGAGAGAGAGAGAGAACCGCGAGGCAGACAGCACAATCATCTACATAGAATTGTGGAGATCAAGAAGAGACGATGGCGCCCTGCTGCATCCTCCAAATCACACATGGATGCATTTCTTCTTGTTTTCTTATTATCTACTTCCTGCCTCAATAGTCAGTAATATACAAATGTTTCAGAGCAATGTAGGAGCGAAGAGAAAGAACGCTTAGGAAATGTTTCCATTGCTACAGAGGAATGTGCTGTTTTAATGCAAAAGTGTAGGAGCACGCTGTGTCTTGTCTCTGGGCGCATGCCCTGCTGAACCTCTTGTGATCTTGTGCGCACTGGGGCTATCTCTTTTCCCATTGAAGATACTCCAGAGAAACTGTGTCTTTTGATTCCAGACTCAAGGATCATATAGCTCAGAGAGATGAAAGTCTATTTTTTTTTCAGAGAAAGATCCACTATTCCTGATTTAAATCATGTCCAAGGTAAAAAGTTTCTCAAACACTTGACAGAGGTAAGCTCATCGCTATTCAGTGAAGTTTCTATTGCCCATGAGTGGGAGGAAGATTCTGTATTTCTTACATAATACAATGGCAGAAGGTAGGAGGATGCTGTCGATTTGTAAATAGCTTAAAAATGTCAAGTGCACTGATCCTGTGATTCTAGGATGCTTTCTCATGCTGGCTCATAGCTTCCTTAGTACAAGTATCTTATCTACATTTAAAACAGAAAGAGATTGCAATGTGGACCTACTTGTCTATTGTTAGAAGAGCAAACACATTTCCAGAAAAAAATACCCTTATGTTCTGTTATCCAAAACAGCGCTCTATGGCCACTCCTAGTTGGCAATGAAAACCATAATCAGGAGATAAGAGTGCTGAGAGTGAATACTGAGTTAAACACAGAGTTTCCAACAAATAATGGCGTATTTAGGATATCCGTAGTCCTGGCCAGTCACAGCTGGGCTTTGTCAGGTCCCATATATGAGTCTCACTCAACTGTCCTGCCCAGCTAAGATGAAGAACAGGACCAGCACCTACCCTGCCTTGTTTACACTCTCACCTCATGACCTCAGCAGCTACTCAAGGACCCACCCACCAAAATATGTAACACTGCAGAAGAAAAGGGTAATTATCAAACTGAAACAAAAATATAATGCTTAAAAACTCATTTTCTTTTTCACCAGAGAAACATAATCTGCAGAGAAAAATCCCTGACTACAAAGATAATTATTTTTTAAATGTAGAAAAGAATGGATTTGCTTCTTAAGGCTAAAATTTCAAAAGTGCTGCCATCTCAAAAGCATTTTGGCAACTTTATAACTAAGTATATTTTATCCATATTCTCTTCTCCTGTTTGATTTTGTATCTCCATTTGTTTTGTATACTTGTGTACCATTTGTTTTGTTTCTATCTGTCATGATTTCAAGACTGATGATAATTTCCAAAGAGGAAAAAAGTTGTAATATGATTTTTTTTTGGCAGAACCAGGGATTGAACTCAGACCCTTTTGCTTGCCAAGGAAGTGATTATTCTACTGAGCCATCTCCCCAGTCCCTATAATATGAAATAAAATAAAAATTTAGATGGAATTTTAGGCTAAAGCAGAAGACTTCAAGGACTGTGGTGCTGCAGTACACTTTTTCAAGCCCAGACATACCAAACAACTTTGTGGCTCATGTTGATTTCTCTCAGGATGAGAACAATTTCACAGGATTTTTTAAGCAGCACAGCATGATAAGGTGCGTTGAAAAGCAATGTGGTGCTGGAGACTTTTAGTGGAATTTGTGGATCTTCCTTATCCTGAGGAGTAGTTGGAAAGGACCAGCATATATTAGCATATATGTGCTGATAAAAGAAGATAGGACAGTTGAAGAAAAGAGATATGTGAGAGGAAGGAGTGAAGAGAAAAGTAGATCCAGGGCTATATACAGAGGGCATGGTCTTCCCTCCTACCAGTGAGAAGCACAGTCTTCTGTGATTGGGCACAGAGCAGAGAATAAGAAGCTTCCAAAAGAAGAGCAATAATAGAAGCTCCAACCTGAAAACATGGCAGTGCAAGGAACAGTAATGAGTGGCTAAAATTCTCTATACTAAATTCAGAGTTCTTCACTTAGTAGTCTTTTTTGAATGCAATAGGATTTTTGGTACAGCGGCTCACTGCGTGGCTCAAAATTTGTAGTGATCTTCCTGTTTCAGCCTCTCCAGAGCTGGGATTACAGGCATGTGCCACCACGCTCAGTTTCAGTGGCGGGCTAGGTGGACCCTGGGTAGAGCTGGCACAGCATGTGATGTGTGGGATCAAACCTGGGTGGTTGTGTTTGCCAGGCTGGCACTTAGACCGGTGAGCTATCTACCCAGCCACTGGTTAAAGTACCTGCAAAATTTGTATCAGCCAGCAATTGAGGTGTAAACCAAAGGATGTCAAGAGAAAGTCAAAGCACAAGTTGTTTCATCACTAGGAAGTGTTTGCATGACGTTGGCAGAACACAAAGGCCATGTTCAGGTGATGATTGAAGAGGTGAAGGCCAAACGTCATGATGGGGACAGTGGCCATCATGCTGGTGTTCTATAGAAACATTACTTATACCAGATGTGTGGTTCCTATACTGGCCATAGGGGGTCATCTCACATGATTCCATATAACCATTACTGGTTCTATTCAACCATTAGGTGGCAGCGTTTATTATTTGGGCCAAGAAAAAAATATATATATTGGGTATAGAAGCACAACAATGGAATGATCTTTATCATTTCAATAATGAAATAAATTTTCAAGTAGAAAGAAGTAGTAAGAGCAAAATTTATCATATCCAAAAATTCAGAAGAAAAGATATCAATACAGAAAAAAGTGTAATGCTGTCTTGTTGTATGCTGTGACCCAGCGGAGGCAGGGAAACAGCTGAGGGTCTGGTGGAAATAGGGTCAGAACTGTTTGTGACAGTGGAGAGGACTGAACCACGTGATGACCAAATGGGTTGCCTAGAAGACTAATGAATCCATATGCAAAAACAAGTTGTCAAGTTTCATGATAAGGACCAAAGCGAATAGCACACACACCTTTGCCTAATCTTTCTAATATTATTATTTGGTTCGGAGTGTTATTCTAATACTGTTTAACTGGTAACTGTAATTTATTCACACGTGTTTTGGGGTGTGGAATTAAGTAGATGAAGAGATTCTTTTACTTTGCAAAGTCAGTTCTATTATTTCTTAAACAGGAAGATTGTATCTCATAGGTGTATCTATGGAGGAATATGGAAGAAGGTAGTAGAGGCAATTATCAGCTATTGTTGGAAAGGAAGTTTGCTAGAATAGTAGGCGGAAAAGATATGATTCTGAACTTGAAAATTAAATCCTCATGGGTTTCTAGGGCAAATAAGTAAAAGAATGTCTACTTGAAGCAAGACTGGAAACTTTACATGTCAAAAGTAAGAAACAAATTCTGAAAGTGTCCAATCAAGGAAAATAAGTTAGCCCTTAAAGAAGTAAAAATCAGGTTAGACCTTTAAGGGGGGAAATATTATTACTAAATTGTTCTTCAGTTACTCAAATAATCATTTCTTAAAAATTAAAAGGTTAATATTAGGCAAAACGTGGAAAAAAAGGACTAATGTTGAATGTGGAAATACACTGAATGTGAGGCGATATATTGCTAATAGCATGTACCATGAGTGGGAAACCTGGTGTTGGTAATTTCAAGCAAGAGCATTCATTTCACGTTGAACAGAACTGCTGATTTCCTATCTTGGCTTTAGTGAATCATACTGCAAGGAATACGGGTGCACTGGCAGTGCTACACTTGGGCACATGCTCAGTAATGAGACTGCTGGGTCACAGAGCAATTTCTGTTTCAAGGATTTTAGGCCCCTCCCTCTGCTTCCCAGCAAGGTTTACTAATTTACAGATGATAACAGTAAAGTCGCCTATCTCCACAGCCTTGCCAGGGTAAGTTACTTTTTGTTTTATTTTGAAAATAGTTATTGTAATTGGTGTAAGGTGATATTCAATGGTGATTTCCATTTGAATTTCCCAAATGATTATGTTGTGATTTTTTTGCACTTATTGGTTATTTGTATGTCTCTTTTGAGAAATATGTACCATAACACTTGCACATTTTTAATGATGATTTGTTTTTTGCTATGTGATTCTTAACATATGGAAGGAAAAATTTTTGAAGAGATGGAAATACTCATTAGCCCGATTTGATCATTATGCAGTGTATGAATGTAACAAATTATCATGCTGTACTGAGTAAATATGTGCAAAAACTATATTAATTAAAATGAAGGATTGTACCACATAAAATGATAGTTTATAGGTTACATAAATATTTCAAGTAAAGAATACCGTAAGGACAAATTATATGTTGGTAAACTATAA
>PVKA01024716.1:0-33867 GCA_004027165.1 Ctenomys sociabilis | reverse complement strand
ATACATGATATTATATTTACAGATATTATTTTAGCAGATATCTCTTATCAGTGAGTTAAGAGTATAGTTGCTTACTTATCTTTTTTTATACCTGAATTATATCAAAAATTCAATAATTATTTACCTAGTGGATGACCATAGTACTAAAAGCCGACATAATATCCTGTCCAACCACCATTAGTGCAGATCTTGCCTCTCACAGGTTGCTTTTCCTGTATAACTTTGTTTCCTAAAACTGTACTAACATGAGTCTGTTAGTTTGAAAAACTAAATCAGAGTTATGGAAAAAGCTTGATTATTTAGTGGTTAAATTATATTATAGAAGCTGTCTCTCAACTAGGAGCAGAGAGCTCAGTCTTCCAAACTATGTAGATACCACGACAAATGCACCCCTGGACTGACTAGTACAGCACTCACTGGCGTCACCACATGTGGTCATCTGCACCCCTTCCCGTTGGAATGTACAGTCTGAAAGAGCAGAAACATGCATATAAATTTATGCCATGCGTCAGTATACAGAATATGCAATACTTTATGAGTAGTAAACATCCAATCATATTTAATCAATGACCAAACCAAATCCTTCCACAGTGGAGTCTAACCACTTCCTAAGGATAACTCGTTTATTTTTTGATATAGCTCCGCAGATATATTTATTTTCACCACAGACCTGAATGTGTTACAAATACCAGATTTTGTTATTTTGCTCTATGTAACAAAATACCACTCATAATAATTGGAATGACCAGGATAGCTCTAAAATATGTTAACCTCCAAATGTAATGTTACCAGATTCAGATTTAGCAAAAAAAAAAAGATAAAACAATCATTTAAGTATTAACTTGATTTTTGAGATTAAACAAGAAGTATATTTTAGAATGTGTTTGATGCAAAACATATGATATACCTCTACTAAAAGATTTATTATTTATCTGAAATTCAAATTTCAGAAGGTGTCATATATTTTATATGGCAACCCTTTCCAGGTAGAGCTATCTTTTAAGATCCAAACTTAGAATTTTGCCTTAAAACTCTATAAATGAATATGGGCTAACATATGTACTTGCTTAGCAAATGTTTGTTGAGTGAGTATGTAAATGAATGTTTAAAAATGTAGGCATGCTTTCCAGGAGAACTTAATTCAAGGAATTTATACATAAATGCATTCTTTTCTCAGCAAGACTTTTAGATTTCTTTCTCTTTTAACTAGCTAGAGAGTATATTATACAAATTTCTACGTTCTCATATATATATATATATATATATATATTTTTTTTTTTTTTTTTTTTTTTCGGAACCAGGGATTGAACTCAGGCCCTTGCGCCTATCAGGGAAGCACTTATTCCACTGAGCCATCTGGCCCTCACTTATATTTTTTCACCAACAAAAGGCAAATGCATTGGCTTTTTTAAAAATCATGCTATCAACCCAACCATTGGCGTCTGTTTTTAGCTCACTGATATTCTTTGCACATAAGGTAATTTTGCTTATTGCTTGCAGAAGCTCAGCTTTTTCAGTCATGAATTCAATGTAAATAGAATAATAAGAGTAACATAACAATGTTAGCAATGGAGTAATAACAGTAATACTAGAACAATATATTCTACATATGGATCTTGGACTAATATTACTATGAAGGGTAAAGAAATGAGTAAAAACCTAGGAGTAAATGCCTCTGTTTTACCACCTTGTGACTAAGTAGTAACTATTGGAAGTTCTTTCTAACTTCAACCTGAGCGTCAGGTTTTTAGATCTTAATAGTATTTATTTTATATGGTTGCTATGAGAATTAAGTTACTTATGTGAAAGCACTTAAGTACCCATGCTGTAAAATTATCAAAGCTATTAGGAATATATGAGTTATATGTGTTATAGTGGCATCATGCATTGTACAGCATAGAGAGCAAGCAATTGTTTGTCGACAGGGGATGCGGAAATGTCCTGTCCAGGCTAGTATGTTTTCCCTAGTACCAGGGACTGAACTCAGTGCTCACAAGAAGCTGTATCTTCATACTTTTTTGTATTTTTTATCTCTTGATAGAGACAGGATCTCCATAAGTTGCCAAGTTGCACAGACTGAGTCCATATTGGCAGTTTTTCTACTTCAGCCTCCTACAATGCTGGGATTATAGGCATGTACCATTTTACCAATCCTTGCTGGTGTCTAACTCTTAGCTATTATTGATTGTTTTGGAATAAATATTATTTTCTGCAAATATTAATACCTACTCCAGGCATAAAGTTGTAAGAGAGGATAAGTAACATGGATACAGTTCTCTAATATCTTCAGAATTCTCCTTACCACCATAATATTTTAGTTTCACGGAAGCCAGATTTTTGTCTCTACATTATGTCCCCAGTAGGCATTATTTCCTATCCAGCTACTAGCAATGGGCCAGAAAAGCTGGCAGGTGATCTTTCCAACTCTATCTTAGCGTGTGGGCCCTCCTTAAAGCTTAGCTCTCTGGAGACCAAACTCTACAGCCAGTGGAAGGTCTATACAATTTCATGTGTGCAGATGTCCATTATTGATGCTACACCTTCCTCACTTTCTGGTCTGATATTGATTTTCCTCATTCAGAGGCTCTGTACATTCCAGAACATCCCAACTCTGGTCTTTGTCATCCTTCCTTGCTACCTGCTGCATCACCAAGCATTGTGCCTTGTTTTTTCTGCCTCTTACTGTGCTTACCCAGAGAGAACAATACTGTGTTACAACTGAAGATAGACAGGGAGAGTAGGAAAAGCTGTAGGAACAGTGCTCCTAAAGAACAGCTGTATAGTAGCAGTTACTATTCTTTCTGCCACCCAGACAGAGCCTACCTAGAATGAGAGAGTTCTTGCTGAGCCCACCATTGTAAAGGTCACTCTTCAAAATCAGGGTTTCTTAGTCCATTACAATGGCTTTTGCTGGAATGTTTTGAGATCTGAGCAGAAGCCTCAGAATCAACTAATTTAAGCAACATCTTCCTTCTTTTTTTTACTAGACAGTCAAAGTAGAGGAAATATCAGAGCTGGTCCAGGAGAAGGAGTTAAAGTGCAAGCACTCTTCCCTACCTATGGAAAGGCAATAAGGGATACTCCCTCTCCCCTCAGTTCTTCATCTGCTGTTTAGTTTCTCTGCCTCCAGTGTTCTAGTCACTGCTTGATAAGAAATCCCATTTATGTTAACATTTTATTCATGATACCACTTATCTCATTAGCAAGGTAATTAGCACACTACGTAGACTATATACACTTAACTCTGAGTTGCATAGCAGCAATATATTTGTTTACTTTATTATCTAAAGCCACTTTTTAAAATTCTAGATTGGCTTTCCTATAGCAAGTCATGTCTTAGTTGGTTTAATCAATCATCAGTTTTTTTGTGCTATTGTGGAATAGTTTAGTTTCCTTAAGAAGATCACATTCTCTGTACTAAGTGCTTTTTCTCTTTGCTTTTCAAAACAACATCACAAGACAAGTACTTCTGTATTATTTCCTATAGATAAGGAAACCAAGGTTTAGAGAGGTAAAACATTCAGCCAAGGGAATGGAATTTGTATCTGACTTCTGCATCTTTATAGCCCCAAAATGGATCACTTTAAAATGAAGGGATTCACATAAGCTTGCCCTTAACAGTATAACTTCTTAAGTATCCACTTTGCTTTTGGTGTCGCATAGTGACAAGTGAGTCTTCCTGTTTCTGACCATAGGATCAAAACTGAAACACTGTCTGATGTCATTATCTTTACTTTTCCTTTTTTCACTTGAAGAGCAACTATTTCAGCAGACTGTGTCCATTTCATTTATAGTTTCTATATCCCTTATAAGAAATATGCAGGAAAGTCTGACTGTTACGATTTAGTAACATTCTGTATAAATGATAATGATTCAAATCCATACATTCTTTCTTTTTTCCTAAGTTGTCCTAATGTGTTTGGTGCAAGGCCTCACTATGCAACTCAGACTCACAGTGATCCTCCTATCTCAGCCTCCTCAACTCTGGGATTACAGGCGTGCACCACCACACAGGGTCTCAGCGGCTGGTTGTGTGTGCCTGGGTCAGAGCCAGCACATTCTACAGTACCAGGGATCAACCCAAGATCTTTATACTTGCCAGGCAAGCACTTAGGCCACTGAGCTATCTCTCCAGTCCCAAATCCATACATTTAGAAGAGAAAGTTGTGGATGAGTAACCTGAAAATAATACCCTGTTTAACCAGATAGTTCCTAAAATGATCACAATTCACCATTTTAAATAATTATAAAGAGCACCTTCCTTCAAGGGACTCCCAAGTGCTTTGCAAACATTTTTTAATCATTAATTAGCTTACTAGTGTTCTGTGGTATGGAAGGAAATAGGATACTTTGTCCTGTTTAAAATGTGGAGCTGCTAGTGCATTGAGTGATTGAGCAGGTTACCCTTGGGTCATTTACTAACAAGGCCAAAGTAGAGTCATCTGGGCTTGTCCACTCGGAGCAGAAGACCAGCAAACTTACAAAGGGCCCTGGCAAGGACTTAGCACAACTCCTCCCTTATAGAAAGCAAAACATACCCAGAAAGATGAAAGCATTTAAAAAGCCCAGGGTCACACAAATAATTAATGGCAGAACTGATACTTCATGCATACAAACAGTATATGTATATATGCTATGAGAGAAAGATGAAAACTGTGAAAAATTAATTTATAGTCAGATGAGAATAGTGTGAAAGTAAATGGCCTTTGTCAGTGACCTTGCCAGAGGAAAAGCACACAGTTAGAAGGTGAAAGTTTCAGATAGCAAGAACGTTTAGCACAGACAAAGTCTCAACTTCCTAGCAGCCAAAATACCATCTGGAACTTAAGGCATGCTTCTCATTAAAGGTGACAGGTGGACATGTTTTAAAAGATATCTGGCCGCCTATCAGAGCCACTATAAAGTATACTGAAAGTACAAGGATAGCAAAGACCAGCTGAGTTCCAAGCATGTTTACAGCTGACAGAAATGTTCTAACTAAAAATAACACACATGACTGTCTCTCTTAGGGAATCTCTCATTTCAAAAAAATTTAGCAACGTAAACATAGACTAAGCTCTTCAGCAAACTGAGATTATTAGCACTGATCCTTTCCTAACTTCTTCTATTTTAGTCTAAAACTGGACTATATAAAAACTGTTATTCTCACCTAACCCTGTGATTCTGTGCATCATATTGTCCCATCAGTGTGCCTCTAACCAAATCCTTTTATACTTGAAAATACAACAATAATAATAACAAAAAATAATGGGAGAAAATTTCACAAAATGGATCATGAACTTGAAAGCAATTCATACTGAGCCTGGCAGATAAAAAGCATGCAATGCCTGGTGACTTTTTATTGCTGTTAAGACTGTGACACATCAAATCTCTGTTTCATAATAGAAAAATAGAAACATATTCAGGACATACTTTACATGGAAATTACCTCAAAAGAAAGAAGTAGATTTCTTAACCATGCTGAATATATAGTTGCAGATGTTGAGCTATTGCCTTGGAGAGGTTTGGCTTTGGGTTTTTAGGACAACTACACTACAGAAAAGCACATAGAAGGGACTTGCTGCTCTGAGGTAGGTGCCTATGTTGGAATAGGAGAGATTGTAGCTCGTCTCATCTATTAAACACAGAACAACAAAAGCTAAGAATAAACAATACAAACACAAATAAGTGTTTAAGTAATTATCCATAGAGATACCAAAAATCCACAGATTTGCCTTATAGAAAAATCTTCATGTCATGATTCAGTGACAGAGAAATCTTACTTACTTAACCATTTTTAACTAGCTTGATCATTTGGTCCCTAAGCCAATGGCAAATCAAAACAGTAAATGAAGAGGGAAAAAAAGACTTTTGCCAACAGGCTAAGAAAAAAGAGAATAATAATTTTAGAAACTGACCTAAGTTTAAAAGCATATGGAACCATTTAATAAGGGAGGGGGGTGGCAGCCTTGTAATAAGAATACCATGCAAATATTCCCACACCACCCTTGGTGGTCTGAAAAGTGATTTCATATGTATTTTCTGTCAACATCAGCACAATGAGGTAAGTAGAACTTTATACCTCAGAGCCATTTGGTGATTTGTCTTAGTGATATAGTGTGTTGGTGCTTAAATTTGAACAGCATCATATGATTTAGAGACCAGCATGCTATTCACCACTTAGTCAACTTTCACACCTAAGAAGGCCAATCTACAGCTCAATACAAAAATCTACTCAATACAAAATAACCGGTTAACTCAGACTATGTTTAAGGAAGATTTCTTCCTAAAATCTATAACATTGAAAAAGCATAGCCCTTCTTTCTATGCCAGCAAATATCTCTCAGACTTAGAATTATAATGAATACATTTACTAAGCAAAATAATAAATGAGAATTATGGACTTTCCCAAAAGAACCAAGCTATATGACCAGTATTTCTAATCCCTAGAGATTCAAAAGAACCTAATTTCTCCAAAGAATTATTTTTATATTTATTTGAAACTGTTAATTGGAAGCAATTAAATCCCTAATTAAGATACTGAAAATGACTCCTTGAAAAAGTAGCCCTCCCTTTTCTCCACAGCATGATCTTTAAGACTTTTAGTGGGGGAGATCTTGTAGTTTTCTAACATAGCATTTTTTGGCATGTGAAAAACTCAAGACTATCCTGGCATCCCTTAAAGCAAGATTTCTCTGACCTTGAGAGGCCGAGAAGGCCCGGAATTTTCCAATCAAAGATGATCCCTTCAACCATCAAATTTTACTTTTTAAATTCTTTTTTTTTTTCTTTTTTGTTGTCTCGTTTTTGTGTCCTTCATTTTCCCTCCTTGGCTGTGTCTTGCCCTGTCCTGCTTGCTGTCTCTTCCCACATCAACAGGTGAGAAGCCCCACCAATGCAGCATCTGTTGGCGATCCTTCTCCTTAAAGGATTACCTTATCAAGCACATGGTGACACACACAGGTGTGAGGGCATACCAGTGCAGTATCTGCAACAAGCGCTTCACCCAGAAGAGCTCCCTCAATGTGCACATGCGCCTCCATCGGGGGGAGAAGTCCTATGAGTGTTACATCTGCAAAAAGAAGTTCTCCCACAAGACCCTCCTGGAACGACATGTGGCCCTGCACAGTGCCAGCAATGGAACCCCTCCTGCAGGCACGCCCCCAGGTGCCCGTGCTGGTCCCCCAGGTGTGGTGGCCTGCACAGAGGGGACCACTTACGTCTGCTCCGTCTGCCCAGCAAAGTTTGACCAAATTGAGCAGTTCAACGACCACATGAGGATGCATGTGTCTGACGGATAAGTAGTATCTTTCTTTCTTTCTTATGAACAAAACAACAACAGAAAAAGAAATAAACAAACAAAGCTATGGCACTAGAATTTAAGAAACGTTTTGATTTCATTTTTACTTTCTGTTTTTGTTTTTGTTTCGTTTCATTTTGTACTACATGAAGAACTGTTTTTGCCTGCTGGTACATTACATTTCCGGAGGCTTGGGTGAATGATAGTTTTCCCAGTCTCCCTCGGATGGTGGCCTTAAGGCCTGGTAGTGCTTCAGGAGATCCACTGGTTGGATCTCTAGCTACTGGCCTCTAAACACAACCCTTCTTTACAAAAAAAAAAAAAAAGAAAGAAAAAAAGAAAAAAAGAAAAAAAAAGAAAATCTTTTTAAAAAGTTTAAAAAAAAAAGAAAAAAAACAAAAAACAAAAAATTTTCCACTTGTGAAGAGCACTACAAAATATATAACAAAATCTAAAAGGCCTACTGTCTTTAAGTACACCGCTTGCAGTGTTTTCATGGACATTTTCACAATTTTGGCCACTTGGACTTCACAGTAACCAGTTTAAACTGTGGAATATCACTTCTGGTGAAAACCCAGAGGAAAGGCCCTGCTGTTTTCCACCTACCACATTGTCTGATTCATAAAAGGGCTGTGGGGGTGGGAGAGGGCAGTGGGATCAGTGGTGTGGGAAAGAGTGTAATGGCAAGCTTCTCCCCTAGATTTTGCCTGCCTCCACACACCCTGGCTCACCTCCTCCGCGTCCCCCCCTTTCAGCAGAAGCCAGGAAGACTTGGACAAGCAACAAGCAACAGTGGCTATCGTATTTATTCAGTGTCTTTGCTGGGCCACAGCCTCGGCACAATCAAGAGGGACTTTCATGAAAGGCAGGAATGCAGATAAAACAAAGATATCAGAGATTTGCACCTATGTTTCTAGGTACAAGAGGATTATTTCCAACAATCTTTGCAAAAAAAAAAAAAAAGTGTCAGGATATATTCTTGTGGAAGAGAAAAAGAAAGAGAAATGGAGGGTGGGGGGAACAATAAGTTCTTGAGGCTTTTTTAATTCAAAATTTTATAAGGGGCAAAAGTGACATTTACCAGATAGAACACGACTTTTTAATATATTTACAACAGTATTTGTGTAAAAAAAAAACAAAAAAAGAGATTGTTAAAGTAATTTTTTTTTTCATTTTGGTTTTGCATACACTGCCACCAATCCCTTCTCTTTTATTTTGTCTCACACACACACACACATATATATATATATATTTTAGTAAGTCAAGACTGTTAAGGTTAGCAATACTGCTTCCAGACAGAAAGAATAAAGATCAACTAAAGTTATATTTGAAAGAGAGGAAGGTTATTTTTCTTCATTTTTTATTTTTCTTAATTTTTATTATTTTAAGTATTGCCTGGGTTGATGAGGGCCTCTGTGGCCCACCTATCCCTGCTGTAATTTGAACTGCTGCTTTGTATTTTGATATGTAGTTTTTTAACTTTTAGCAAGCTTAAGTTGCTCCACTGAATACTTTTTTCACTGATCCATCTAGAATTCTTTTCTTTTTCATGGAAGGGACTTTATGTTTCAGAAGCAGACTTCTTGCTTCTTCAAAATTTCATTGCACTCTTAAAGATTCTAGAATTTCTATTGAGCTTGTTTTTTGTCTTTGATGAAACACTAATCATCTATAGGTCTTGACAAATGGGTTTGTTTCTTTTGTGGTCAGCCTGGAGGAGGACTTCACAGAACTCGCCACACCCCCTCACCTTCATGAGCCTATGGGCATCATTATGAGAAGCCTGTTACAAACCATGATGCGCTGATGCCAAAATTACTTTTTCAAATATCACCTTCTGACTCTTTCCACCATGGCTAAGCGGGCTAAATAAGATGTTCATTCTTTAGATGATTTATTAAAATCCTTGCTTTTTCAAAAGGCCTTTGGAAATTAACAATTTCCTTGATATCAACATCCACCATTCAAAAGGCCACCAATCTGTTGCATCATACCAGATGCCACTCTCTCTTCCTAGTTGGGATTTCTCTCCTCGGTCCTGATCAAGAAATCAAAATAGAGACTTTTTCCATTATAAACAGTGTCCTAAAGGGAATTTGACACAAAAATAGAACTTTTTACATGTAATATTCCTGAAGTGATTTCACTATGGGGCATATTTTAGTATACCTAAAGAAAAAGTAAATCTTTAAACAAAGCAGAAACACCAAACTATAGTTTTAAAAATAGAGAAAAGAGTGAATATTTTACTTTCAAAAATTACTCTACATTTTAACTTAGTTTTCCTTCTAATTTGCATTTTAGCATTTTATGTACAAAAAGCATGTAGCAAGCAAGGGAAAATCTTCCAAAGCAAGCAACTCTGTAATGACTAAATTGACTTTGTTCGTGTTTTAGATGTTGGTTATCTCAGATCTTTTCCATAAGTTCTTTGTGATGTTTAGTAGAATTTATACAACTGGAATGTTTGTGACTTCATCTGTCCTTCAGCACTTAATTCACTGAATATGGTAGAAGTTTAATGTAGACTTGGATGGCAAACTGACTCTAAATGTCACTCATAATTTCTAATAAGAGTCCCATGAAGAACTGGATTCAAAAATTCACCTATTCTGAAAGTCAGTGAGAAAATCTCTGATTTTCTATTGCTAATTTTACCTTTTTTTTTTTAAATTTTACTTTGTATAGTATGTTGACTAAGATTTCCCCTTAACCACCAATAGAGGGAGCATTAAGTAACTTTGTCATAGAATATTTTGATATTTTGGAAAACAACCCATTCAATCCATAAATTAAAAAAGATTGACACTGAGAAAAAATATAAGAAACTAATGTGAAATAACTCAGAATATATTATCAATGCAAAAAAAAGGCCCAATGCTACTTTAAAATATTTTCAATAGTGCATTTAAAAGTGTCTTGATTGAAACCTGAACAACATAGACAGAATTCATAATTCTTCCAGAAAAGTTAGCCTTGAGTATCATTAGGGCAGCATTTCTCTGAAAGCTGAAGGAGACCCATTTGTCTTAATGATTTGCCATTGTAAAAAGCTAAGCAACTGAGTTGAAATCCACCTTTTGTCATAGAATATGTAGAAGAAAAAGCTTCCAGAAGACTGTAAATGCAAGTCTTCATTCTTTTCCTATAAAGAAGTCTCTTTTTTAATAAGGTAGGGCTTTTAAAGAATTCTTGGTGAGGTGATATAATCACTGTCATCATCACCAAATAGATTACCTGACAGTGGACTTCTTCCTACTGTATTTTTTTTTCATTCCAAACATCTCACAGTGTAAATAACCTTGGAAGATTATTCTTTAGAAACAGGAAGAAGCTAAATCAGAGTTGGAGCTCAAATCCAGCAGAGCAGAGAAGCTGCTGTGGGTCTTTTATAAAACTGTTCTCTGATAGGATACTTTTGAAACTTACCACATTTTAGGAAATAAACATGTCCTTACCTGTTTCAAAAAGATATAGATGCTTCCAGATTGCCAATCTTGCATTATAACTTAACAATCAAATATCTTAAGAAATAGGGACACATTTTGCCTCAAGATCAGAGAATAAGCATGGATTCTTTTTTTTTCAAGTCCCACAAGTCTTACATTTAGACTTTTGTCCTAGGAAGCTATTGGTGCTTTTTAAAAATTCTTTTTAGTAGCCAGGGAAAAGATAAGATGGAAGCAATGTTGCAGATTTAAGACTTCTTAGGGAATGAGAACTTGTGTGGGAAATAACATCTTTAAAGCAGTTTATGATTTAAAAAGGAATTTACTAAGCAGAGAAGGGAAAAAAGTCAGTGAGTAGTATTTATATCAAGACATTTAGATACCATTTGTGATAGAGAAATTTTCATAACACTAAACATTGGTAATATCTCAACATATTGGGCATTTTTCCCCAGTAAATACCAATGTTTGTGTAAGATGTAGGTCTAAAAAAGAAACAAATTGGAACACACAGATCTGATACAGCTGTATATTGGGAAAAAATTAGCAAAGAAGCCAACCCCCCTCAAAAAATTGAAATTGAATCCTGTATATCAAAATATTTTTACTATATATTTTGAGTTGTAAACTTTTGCCCCTTAAAAATGTCTTACAGACTTTTCCCTCATCAAATTCCTAATGCCTTGAGTCCTTTTTTTGCATGAGTAAATGTGGTGGGTAATTCCCAGATCCACTCCGTTCCTCTCTCTTAGTCATGTTAGAAGTCACCATAGATGTTGGCTTTGGAAAGACTTGAGTTGCTTTAAGACTCATGGAGGTTGTGCTTTATATCATAACATTCTGTAAGGACCAAAAAAACTTTATTCCAACCCATGAACAGGGAGAATTTATGCATTCTAATAATGAAAAGAGAAAAGGTATCTTCTGGAGATGCTTATTTCACTTTAAGTCCTAACATCTTAATCTACTCCTACTCTCCTTGTGTAAAACCACCAGCAGCATGTGCCCTGCTTGTGCCCCAAATCAGTGTTTTTTTCCTAAGTACAAAATTAAAAATCAAGTGTTTCCTGTGTAAAATTCCTAAAATCCATAAGAAAGCATAATAAAGGCTCCTGTTGCTTCCTTGTTGGGGTGCTTAGGGAAGGAGGAATTGAGGTCAATCTGTCCAGAATTCACTCTTCTGTTGTTATTAAACACATTATTTAATTAGTTGAGCCTTGATACAGGGATATATGACTCTAAAGAAAAGGTATCACATTATCCCATTGGATCTAGCTGTACTGTCCCCAATGTAGTGCTATTGCAAAGGGAACAAAAGGACAGTGCAATAGAAGAGCAGACACAACCTGAGATGCCCTGGGTATTGAGAAGAGGAGGGTGCCCTCTCTCTTGTGACTTGACTCTTTAAAAAAAAATCTTATAAAAGAATTCTTTAATTTAGTAATGAGTTGAAGTTGAACCTCTAGGGAAGATAATAAAAGAACTGCAAGATGTATTCAGCACCTAACAATGCTACACTAGAAAAAAAAAAAAAATCCAGTAGCAAAACTAGAAGTTTGGCAAGAGACATTTAGAAAAATCTCTAGGCTTTTCCATGGGCAGGGTGGACAAACTTTCTTTTGAGTGATTTCTGGCTCTGAGAAACCTCTTTACTAAAAAAGAACTTCATTTAAATGGCCAATTTTGTCCCTCAGAGAAAGAAAAAAATTTTTAGAAAGAAAAGAAAAATAGGGCACTAAGGACTGAACCATGTGACTTGGTGACAGACAAAAAGAGGGATGCACTCGAATTTCAGTAGACTAATGCCACAGAAAAAGCAAAGTATCCCAATGCCTCTGAGCTCCAGACTCTCAGTCTATAGTGAGTGGAAATAGTGCTTGAGCTGGCCCAGCCCCCAATGCTTTCTAAGGCTAGACATAATTTCCCCACTGGGACCATGGCAACCTCTTTCTCCTCTCTGTGTTTTCATGAAGAAAAGGGCTGTCCTCTTAGATATCAAGAAAATAGATGATGTGGGGCAAAATTTCTAAAGCAATCTCAGCCCCGGTGCTCAGGCTGCCTAAGAAGGCAGAAATGGGGTGCAAAAGAGCTCTTGCACTTGAGGGAGAACATTTTCATATTCTTCAGAGCTCTGTGTAGTTACTGCTGATACCACTTAAACTTCCAAGAGAGGAAAGGCTCTGGTGATTCCATGTTCTGATAAACACAGCATGCAGAAATTACTAATCCAAAGCATTAGTTTCAGCACAGAATATCAAGATGATCCACCTAAAATGCCCCAAGGATTTTTCAAAGTCTGTAGATTTCTTTTCTCCTTGAATCTATTATAGTCAGCAGTGTGCATTAGCAGATCCCAAGATGCAGTTGTTGAACAGTAGAGTTTGTTTCTATTCTTTGTAGAATGAAGAGTAGAGGATGAGGGCTAAATGGTACAAGATCTTTCCTAGAACTATTTCCTCTTCACTGAATGAAGAGTAAAATGCCCTAGGTGAAAGCATAAATACCATCGTCTTTCCACACTGCTAACTGAAGCAATGTGCATGCTAGTGAGCTCTTCAGGCTCTACCTGCTGTTCCATAGAGTGAATACTTCCAGAGTGCAATCTATTCTGAATTGGTTTCCATTAAAGTATTCTTACAAGAAGCCACTACAGTATAAAATTCTTGCCTTATATTGGAAAGTCTAGGACAGAAGATACAGAAATTGGAAGGTTGCAATGATATGGACATTTCTGGCTTTCTAATAATTGCACTATCATAGAAATAAGCTGTATTTGTGATCAAGAACTATAGAAATAGTGGCTTCTTAGGGAGACATCAAACTTGTCCAGCACTGGATGCTTTCAGCAAGTGGCTGCTATTTCCTGTCTACTCTATTTCATTGACAGGTTAGAGGTGAATGTAAAACAGATACTGTATTGCTAAATAGTGAATCCCATAAAACAGTACAGCTGCCTGGCATGCCAATTTCCAATATTTCCTTAGCAGAGAGAGCAATCCCAACCAAAAGATTTCTTAGCACACTTCTCTAAACCTCTTTTTCTCAGCTTTGGAGTACATCTGACTTACCTAGTGGTTCTTTGTTTAAATGCAAACTCAGAACTTTCAGGTCTTCAGTGAAGGATCATAATCTGCAGATTATATTCAAAATCTGCCTACACTCCTGGGAGTCCCAGCTTCTGGGTTATCTAAGATATGAGAGTCCCTACTCATTTTCTTTGAGTTTCAGATGTTTCTTGGCTCAGAATGCATTAAATTCTAATACACCCCAGACAAAAGGACAAAAACTCAATTCCCACTGGAGACATCTGTTTCTACTACTGTTGCAGCTGTCGCCACTGCCTAGCAACATCATGGTTATTGATATGTACATTTAGTGATGAAAGGGTCTTAACCCATCCAGTGTGTCAAAACTGCTGTCCAGAATCCTGTACATGAGGATACATTATGCATGTGTACATGCAGTGCGAGGTACAAAACTATTTCATACTTATATTCCTAGTGACAACAGAATTTTAAGAACTTATTAGAAGTCAATGGTCTGACATAGCTCACAAAACTGCTTCTGCTCTGCAGCCTTACATGGCACATCAATATCTATGATGAGGCTTCAGGGAATTCTGAAGGAGCCCACCCATCAGTCATTTCTCTATATCCCTTTGATGAGAACTAACTTAAACAGATGATACACTTCTATTGGTCTTACTGATATATGTACACGTGTATGTGTTGGTGCATATTTATTGTCATCTGGTCATGTGTGTGCCTCCCAAAGGACTCACACACAGGCAGAGGTTCTGGTGCATGGATGCAGCTGCCTCATCCTACCACTGTGCTCAGACCTGTCGCTCCCTTCCCAGTAAGTCACCTGCCCACTCAGTTTTTTTCTGTAGGATTTTAAAGTTGAGAAAGACAAAGCTTGTCGGCTCCACAATGCACCTACAGAGACAGGCAGTTTTGCTCCAGAAGAAGGTGAAAAACAAATAATCAACTGGGAACAGACTGTATGGAGTAGAACTCTAGGATAACTCACCAAGTCTCCTGAGAGGAGGGGCCCCAAAGCCAAGCAGGCTTGACCTAGGCAAACTGTGGCCTAACCTATCCCATGGCTCAAAGGCTTCTAGTCCTTTCCTCTCTGAAACACTGTGTGTGCACACACTCAAACACAGGAACCCACATGTGAGTTTTAGTCCCGAGCAAAAGCTTCTGATACTCCCTACATCTGCACAACATTGTCCTTCTCAAACTATGTCTCCTGAAACCAGTGTGGCCTTTGCCAAAGTCTTTCCAGGAATGGGTTGTTTACTATGTGTAGCAAACCAACAGATTGTTGTGGGAGTATTTGGGGGGATCTCTAAGAATTGATGTGTCTTGCCCATCTTACAGTGCAGTTTCACTCTGCAGAGAATGAATTGACCTAGCTCTTTTTTTTTTTTTTTTTTGTCTTTTTTGAGACAGGGTCTCATTGTGCAGTTCAGGCTGGCCTTGAGCTCACTTTGTAGCTCAGGCTGGTCTCGAACTCACAACAATCCTCCTGCCTCAGCCTCCCGAGTGCTGGGATTACAGGCATGCGCCACCACGCCCGGCCATTGACCTAGCTCTTATGGTCAACTCTTGAGGGCTTGGTGGCCTGGAAACAGATTCAGTTTTCTCACTTCCATGACTATCCTTTACTAGATGGTTTAGTATTTTTTATGACATATAGATCATTTCTGCTTTACAGAATTCAGAGTACATTTTCTTTCCTCATCTATTTTGGTGACTCTCCTCATCCCCTTGTTAAGTAAGGCTACTTACAGTTGCAACTTTTTTGTTACTATTTTTAAACATGTATATTGTCTTTCTATATCCAAAAAAAGTCTGTGACTGTAACCATAGGTATTTCTTTTTACTGGAAAAAATGAGCTTTGCTTTTTGGTTTTGTTTTTTTAATTAAAAGTACTAGTAACTTTGTAGAAAAATATGAGTTACTATTTAGATATGCTTACTTAAGTACAGTACACTACATTGCAGTATTTCTGAAACCTAGAACATACACATTATATATAACAACTCTATATTGAAATATATATTATATTCATTTTAACTTTTGAATCTGCTTATGATCATGAGTTGATTGAAATACTTTTTTGCAAATATCACCCATCACCAACCTGCTGAGTTAATCTGGTGCATTTAATTATTATTACTGCTCTAGTTTGCTTTTTCATATTATCAGCTTCAGTATTGTCTTTACAGGATTTTAGAATTTTTTTTAATTCAGACTTAGCAAATGTAGGAAAGTGAAAACTTTTTTTAACTTTTTTTTTTTTTTTTTTTTTTTTTTTGGTGTGGCTAATACGAAAAGGTTCATGTTCAAAGTGCTCTTGTTTAGCTGACCCTGTCAATATCTGAAGAACAAATGAAGTGCATATGAATGTATCTGTGTTTTTCCCCTGGAGGACTGTCATTGTCTATATTTGCTTTTTAAAATATGACCAAGGAACTGCTTAATCTCCACATGATCTGACCAACTGTCATAGTCTGCATTTCAAAAGGATTCATTTGTGTAAAGCATAAAGCAGTAAAATGCCTAGTTGTCTCTACTGTGTTTCAAACACTGATTTTTAAATACTGATTCTTCACTGACTACTTTCTCTTTTCAGTATGCTTACAATTATTTTAACTAGGCAACATTTCCCTGGAGGCAGCTTGGCAATGTAGGGTTCATTTTCCCTGGAGATTTATCTTTTACTAAAACCAGACTTTGAGGAACTTTTTATTGACAAAGAAGACTAAAAATAAAACTCATAAATATATATAACATTTTTCTTCAATATTCTTAAAATGGTGGCTTTTGGGTATCTGGCTCTCAGTATCTCCATTTGCCTGCTAGAATTGGGGTTTGATACTTTTGTTCTTTAACCAGACAACCAGGAATTTTTGAGAAATCAGGCATCCTATCTGCTTCCTATACAAGAAAATACTTTCAGGTAGTATTTTCACATAGAATTTCTTCAGCTGTCCAACCTAATGCCTGGCAATGTCAGAGTTGGGTCAACTTCTCATCTGTCTTTTTTTTTTTTTTTTTAATTCCTAAATCCATTCTATACCCTTTTGTTCTTTATTAAAAAAAAAAAAAAAAAAAAAAAAAAAAAAAGCAAGAATAGCTTTTTATAAAATTCAAGAAGGCCTTCCCACAGTGGGCCATAGAAAGGCTTCTCCATGTGAATACTCCAATTCTTTCCTCCTGGCATCCCTCATAAATCTGTATTTCTAGCCCCATCCCATTGCACTATACTTATCCAGCATGTCTCTGTGCCCATCCCACTCAAGTTTGCCTCAGTACCCTCCACTGATGCCTGGTGCTCATTGAGGAACTCTCTCTAAGTCTGTGTTGAAGATGGTAATGATGGGTCTACTAATAAGTGAACAGGAATATAACTTGAGTATTACTGAGGCTATTCTCTCTTCACAGCTTACATACAGGTACTATTCGAATTATATCACCATCATTATTTTTTTTCCATTTCCTAGCCAGCTCTCCATATGTTCTTTTTAAGATTACTTTGAATTTCCTACCATGTCATCACTGCCCCCAAAGCTCTGATATACCCTTGACTGTTCATTTCTCTTCCTTCCTCCCATTGTGAATGTCCTTCTTGAAATGAGTTCATACAATTGTAGGCAAAATGAAGCATGTCTTCATTTCAGCTTATGATTTTAGAAGTTGTCAATATACTTTTGAGAGTAGGAGGACCTGAGTCACAGTTTTAAATGTCAACTGTACTAGCTGAGATCATGAATTCCTCTCACCTTCACATCTGGCCAAAGATAAAGAGAAAAATATTGTCTGCTTTTTTGTAAATACCACAGTTTTCAAATTCTTGATATGAGTGGGCCATTTCTGAGAGGGAAAAAATTTGCTAATGTTCACTATTTCAACAACGCCACTGATACTTAATCAAATGACATGTTTACCAGATACTGTAGTAGATTTACAGGAATTTGGAGAAAGGGGTAACATTTCAAAGTAATTTTGATACCTGTTGATGCCTTAGTGACTATTTCTCAATTAAATTTTTTTCTGTTTGAATGCATTGTAGGAGTTAATAGGAAGAACTTATTCATTTATTGCTTTGAAAAAATGATTACCAATTGGTCTAGAGCTTTGACCAGTAATTTGCTAAGGAATGAAAAAGATCTAAAATTTCTGAAGTGTTTATTTGCAACCAGAGATTGCTTAAACATACACTTAAAATGTGCTTAAAGAAAATGATATGGCTACTTGGATATTTAAAGGATCATGCAGCATACTACCCAGTTGCTAAATATTGAGCATACAGGGACCGGGGAGATAGCCCAGTGGTCTAAGTGCCTGCCTGGCATGTACAAGGACCTGGGTTTGATCTTTGGTATCACATGGCATGCCAAGTTGGCCACCAAAACTAGGCATGGTAGCACACAACTGTAATCCCAGCACTGATATAGGAGAATCACTAGAAATCTGAGCTGCATAGCAAGACCCAGTACCAAATTAATTAATTAATTAATTATTAAGCATATAATTTGATTATTTTGTTAGATTTCATTTTTGTGAATTAAAAATATCTGGTCTACAGGGCATTTCCTAGAAGACTAATATTCTCAGTATAACCCTTTCAAGATGCTTGTAATACTATCTTTACGATCACCCTGTCCCAGTCTTTCTGACTTCTGGTCCAAGGCTAATGGCATGATATTACATTGCCAGGATGCTCGTATAATGGTAATGCGTTTAGAGCACCACCTGGTTTTGAGTGAACAGTGGAGGATTCTTTCAATTCTGCTTTACCTATTAATAAGCAATCAATATTTAATATCAGAAATGTGTTCTTATTTGACTTGAGCTTGTCCCAGCTTTTGTCTTAGTCAGAGAAATGTGTACCATCAACTCACACCATAGAAAGCAGTGAAATAAATATAAGGTTCAAACACCTTCCTGAGACATACATCTAGGAGGAAATCATGTTTCTTAAAGCCAGTATTTTAATTGCCCAAACCTATGATCTTCACTTGGCATTTCTCTTGGTCAGTCCTGTCTCCTCTTTTTTATCCATTGTGAATCCTGCTCCTTTAAAAAAAAAAAAAAAACAGGAAATATTCTTTATCTAAAATACTCCTTGCCTCAGGCATTGGCTTCTTAAATCCTAAAATACTGTCATCTAAAGTGTGATGTGGAATAGGAGAGGATCTGGTTCTGATCGCTCCCTTTTGGTCCAGTAAATCCAAGCTGCCTTTTTCACAATGTTACCTTTATTCCTCAAGAAGAATTCCAGCCATGAGACCAAGGGTTTCTCATCAAAATCTTTGTATGTCACAGATCAACGTCCAAATCCTGTTTAATATTCTAGAGGCTCCATGGTATGAATTTCTTATTGCCTATGAGCCTCCTGTTTTTCTAAGCTAACACCTATCAGGAGTACCAACAGTGCTAACAGTAACTTAATGCAGCAAAAAAAAAAAAAAAAAAAAAAGGTCAAAAACACTATAGTATGTATTTGGGAGATTAGGAACATAGTTTTCCTTGTTTCTCCCATAAAAAGCTTGCTTTTTCCCCTACATGCCCCACAGTGCACTTCAGAAAGTCTGCATCGCATTTCACAGGAAGGTAGTTTTAGTATTTGCAGATACAGCTTAGGAAATGTTCCGAGGTTGAGGCTGGTAGCAAACAAGTTTATTTTCTGCACTGGACTTTAGGACATGTGTGCATAAATGCAATTCCTTCAAAGAAAGTGAAACGTAGTACAAGAAAGAGATAATACTTTTACACATTAAAACAGTTGTTTGCTATCTTAAACCTTGACATAAATATCACTATAATTCTCTAGAAATCTCAAACTGGAGGAACACGTATTATAATAATTTTGTTTTTTGATTTGTTTATTTTCCTTTATTTTTTCTCAGGATAGTAAAAGGTTTGATTCTTTAATTTGATATTGTCAATGGGCAGTCAGATAACGACCCCATAATAATTTCCTCATAGAGAAAAAGGCCTTTCATCTAGACTTTTCTTTATGAAAATCTTATCTTTATTTTCTGACACTTCATAGGTTTGAAGAGATAGATTCTCTCTATGCTTTGAGGATAAATAGTTAAAATAAAAACTGTTCCTTGAGTAAGAAGCCAAATTTACCTAAACTAGCAGGTCTACAGTCAATTATGAGAAGTGATTCCAGATAAAGGTTATGTATTTTATACTACAGATCCATTTTTTATCTCCTCAAATTCTTCTTGGAATAAGGCTGAAAATAAATTAATGTAACTAAACTTCTCCTTGGGTGTTTATTATTAACATCTAGTGTGGAATACTCAGAAAGGAGAAAGAAGATGTGCCACCAAAATGCAAAAATTAGTTGATTATAAATTTGTATAACTATCAAGATTGCTTTTCAAGACTTTTTTATTTTATGAGGCCTTAAGGACAAAAACACTCGCTATCCCTTGGATTCTTATTCCCCTCCCTGGGCACTAGAAAGGACAGTAAGACAGAGGACAGTCCTCATTGCCAGTACTTCACCCATGTAGGATGCACTGCCATGAAAGAAATACCACAGGCAGAAACTGAAAATAAAGGAAATCGTAGTGCTTCATTTGAATGTACACTGTTTTCAGCTCAATTTACAGAGAGTCTGATAACCTTTTTACTGTTTTAATGGAATCTTTTAGTAATGTTTAGTGTTACAGTATGTTAGAAATATTTGCTTCTTGATTTATTTTCCTTTATTTCTTTTCAAGATAGTAAAAGATTTTGACTAATTTGCTATTGTCCTTGAACAGTCAAATAACACCCCCATAGTAGTTTTCCTCTTAAAAAAAAAAAAAAAAAAAAAGCCTTCCATCTAACCATCAGGGAGTTTTCATGAAAACCTTTTTTTTCTAATGGCACTTAAGAATTTTGAGGAAAGACATTCTCTCTGAACTTTGAGAATATAGAAGAGCATTTCTTGAGGAAGAAACCCTCTTTTGTGCTGTAATTTCTATATTTGATCCAGTCTTTAAAACAGTTGCAGTTTCAATTCAGTGTACAGAGAAAAACAAAAGGAACAGGACAGTGTGATAGAACTAAATTTGATGCAGAACCAAAAGCTTGTTCTCAGGGTTACCAGACAAAGTTGGTACTGCTCTTCCCTTGTCATTCTTCCTCATCTCTCATTATAATATTTCTAAGAAGTATATTAAACTATACTTCTTTGTGATATAAGATTTCTCTAAATGCTATCAAGACTCATCTAAAAAATTATGTAAACCCTTGACTACTCCTATAGATAATTTGCTCTCCAAGGCATGTGAGAAGTATGAAGAAATAACTAAATATACTGATTCAAATTAGAGATAGGATTTCCCTGCTGTAATCTCCAATGCTTTGAATATGTTTATAACTAGGGGGATCTTTTGAAAACCGAAGCTAATTGTATTCTTGCTCTCTTTGTGACAAGCCTTGATTTAGAACCATGTATAGATTTGTAGGAGAAATTTTTCAAAGGTATTTTCAGCAGCCAAACTTCTCCTTAGCCCCATTGATTTGAACCTTCATTTTCCAAAGGAGGCTATTGAGATCTACATTAAGAATAATTTGCATATATCTAAAATTGATTTTTTTGGACTATGATCAAAGAATTGTGGTTTTAAGAATAGATGAAAATAAGGACTTTCTAATCTTCATCATGTCAAACAAATATGAGAAGCTGATAACGGAGACTTACAACTTGGTTTTAAATTAACTTGATTGTGCTGACTCCACTGTTCCAAATTCCCTTGTTTCCACGATCTTTTCTAAGCTGAGTATTGGCTCTCTTGAAACTTTGAGCAGGTATATGTTGTGCTGCACAGAGACACAGGTTTACAGTTGCAGAGTAAATATGTAGGCAAATTGAGGAGACCAACTCCTGAGGGTTGCTAAATGCAAAATGTTCTCCAGAATCACTTAGTGGTATATCCCCAACTAATGCTGGATTGATCTCAAGCAAGAAGTAAATCCCATAAACAATCCTATGGTCTTTTAACTAACTTAAATAGTACAAGAAGAGGGACAATGCAGAATCTTAATTTTGGTATAATTCACTTTTATACTTAGTAACTGTACTTTTTGCATGTGTGTTTTCAAGCTACTTATATGAATTTTCAATCCATCTTTCTGAGAGAGGCCTTGAGAATTTCTATATATGCGTGTGTACATATGTATCTGTGTGTAGTCAGGAAACAAAGTGACTAAAAAAGAATAAAGTGAGGTAAAAAGTGGTCAGTGTAGAAAAGTAACCGCTCCTAGCATACCTGTTAGTGTTGTATAAGGTGGCAGCTGCTTATAGCCCTAGAGGAATAGCTGTTTGCACTATTCAAAAGAAGAGCCCATCACTGTTAAATTTAGGACCATCTTTTGGAAAACAGGAAAGCTTTATCGTTTTCTCTACCCATTCCCGTTAGTATCAGAGCCATTTGCCATGAGGAAAACCATGAAATATAAACCACTACTGACCTTTGCATCTAATAGCTATTTTCCTCTTTTAAATGATACCCCTGATGTCAAAATGACTACTTCCTTTTGTTTTCTGCCTATTGGCTTAATATTTTACAAAGTAATGCATAGGTATACACTAGTTGTTTCTGTCCTTTGAGCTGAAACAAATGGGCAACTAAAGAGATGACTCACAATAATGTGAGGTACAGACTGATTTTCCACTTTTGCAGTACTGGTAAACGTTAATAAGAGCTGTATAGGATTCAGCTTTGAGTCAGTAAGAGAGCTTTTTTTTTTTTTTTTTTTTTTGCACTAAGTATGACTGTACTGCATTGCACTACTGAAATGTATTTACTTGTGCTGAGAGGGAGAGTATTACATAAGGGAAAGAAAGGAGTTATGAAGCTAGGATGTCACCAAAATGAAGGGTTCTTTATCATGTTTACTATTAGCAGAATTGTGGTAAGAATTTGTGGAATCTTTGCCAACCTTTGATCAAACCTAGAAACATCCATGCTAATAAAACCTGTTTTCTTATTGTAAAGAAACTAGTTAATTCAACGAGTGGACATTTAAGAAGGAAGTTCCTGATGTTGCTTCCAACTGAGCTTTAGAGTTGTGATAAAGAGGAAATCCAACTGTTAGGATGTGAAAGTCTTCACCATAGAAACCTCTCGTTGGTACACATTTCAGTGAGACAAAGGGAAGTAGCATGTGCTCTTTTCAAAATAAATGCAACCTTGTCCATACTGAGATATGCTTTCAAACTGATAATACTTTTCCATCCATGGATGAAACAAGATCGGGCTAACCAAAGAGGAAGGCCATTTGTGTGGTAAAGTCCTTTAGGATGACAGTGAGGGAACAGTGCAATAGATGTTGAAAACCAGTGAGGTGAAAGATTTGTAATAAAGGCTACTTTAAAATTGGAAGAAGGATCAGAACCTACCAGCTGCTCCATCATAGACTATCCTTATTAAGCTGAGACCTTAACAGTGCCTAAAAGATTAGTTTTGATGTTGGAGGTTTTCGTAACCATTCTTTGTTAGATTTATTTTTATTGACTTTTAAATATTAGCATCAATCAGTTTGACAGTTCTTCAGTAACTGTTAAAAAGCATCTTACACCACAGGAAAAATAATAGATTGTATAGGGAATAATAACATGAGAATAAAGAGTCCAAGGTAACAACTTTGGAGAATTCTGGCTCAGTAAAAACGATTACAACCCATATAAGCAGCTAATGTTGAATGTCTCTAAACACTATCACATGTGATGGCATCAATTTGGAAAATTCTTAGTTGAGGCTTCTTTCTGAAGGTTACAACATTGATATTTGTCTTTCTCCCCCTTAGCTCCTGTCCAAATCCACCATTCCAATTTTAAGAATTTTAAGGAAATTGTTCATCTTGCTTGTTAGACAAATTCTATTTAGAACTTTCAGAACTAACACAAGCAATCCCTTAAGTAAAGCACTATCTCTGTTTTAAATAAGAAGCTCTACATTCAAAGCTCTTTGATAGATGCTTAGAAACATATGTTGGGTAAGCATGAAGAGGACACAAATACACCAAAGCAAAACTATAGAAAGAAATAACTGACCTTTTAAAATACACTTACATGAACCATACATCTCTTGAGGCTTTGAACTTTGCATGCCCACTTCAGTTCTGTCACCAAAGAATTTAATCTCCAGGGCCCAAGTTTTTCTCTCCCAAACAAAAGCACTACAAATACACTCAACTGTTTTTGGTGGTCAAGAATGACACTTTCCTTCTGTTGAGAGAGATATTGCAGGAGACCTTGCCAATGTGAGAGAAGTACTAAACTATCTTTATGAATTAGGTTTTGACCAAAGGCTTTTTAAAAGACAGGGAGAAGTACATGATAGTACTTGACACTGTAAACTGTCTTTAACAAAATCATGACCTAGAGACTGATGGAGAGAAAAAAACTTCCATGGAAGAGAGCAAGCTAAATCATTTAGAACAAAATAAGGATCATTACTAAAAATGATCATTAGGCAAGCATATACATAGTGAGGATCAAGGCTCACATGGCCAGAGCCAACAGTAGTGGCCAATGGGGGAGTCAGACAACTGGCCAATAAATTGATGTTCCAAAAAAACCCAGTTTGGGTTGTGTTGTAGTTGCTAGAGTGTTGGAAAGTTGGAAATGCCCACGCCATGGCAAGGAAAACATTGGAGGCTGATCTGTTGTGATAGTGCCTTTCTCATTGTAGCAAGTACTAGATTAATAATTTATTCAGTTATGCTTTTCTGGATCGTTGCCCCAGTCTTCTGAGGAGGTCTGAAGGGATAGTATCTAACTTAGAATGAAGGGATAGGGTATTGTTCCTGGAATGCTGTGATTTGATATTTGCACTAGAGTCTAAACTTTTCTTTAAACTGGAGCAACTAAATCAGAGAAAAACCAAGGACAACTCAAAGTTAAACCAAAAGCAGTATTTTATTACTAATGTTAGCCATTTCTTCTTTTTCTTCCTTTTCTTCTCCCCCTTCTTCTTTGTCTTCTTCCTCCTCCTCCTTCTTCTCTTCTTCTTTGTTCTTTTTTCCTTTTACAGAAAATTTCTTGTATGTTACTTACTACATTCAATTCTTGCCAATTCTCTTTCTTCACTTCTCCCATGCTGAACCATCAGTGTGATTTAATTGTGAGTTAGAGATAGTCAATGTAACGAACTTCTGCCACTACAACTTTTATGCCTTTGGCCAAGGGCAGGTAACAGTGGGCAGTGGGGGTTGGGGACCCTCCAGAGCCACCCAACTGTTAGGGTAGGGCTATCATGTTGACAGCTGAGCTTACACATATCTGCTCAAAAGAGACTGGAGTTGTAGCACATCCTAAAAGATGCTCATAACAGAAGGAAAACTGCACTGAAGCAGATAACAGGTAGTGGTGCTCAAACTTGATCTATTTCTCTTTCTTACTTCATAATCCATGTTCTATCAGAACTGCATTCATCTCATGGATACTACCAGAAAACCAATTTTGTTCCTTGGTTTCTCTCTTTATCAGTGGACTGAGAATGCCTCCAAAACTAAAAACAAATACTATTAGCAGCTCCCCTGTGGCTAGCCAGTTTCTCAAATGCTGTTCACTTGGTCTTGACTAGTCAGTCAGCATAATTTGGAAGCTTTGGTTGCCTCAACAACTTTCTACTTTATTTTTCATTTTCTTTCCATTTCCATTAGGATTTTGAGTAAGACTATGGAAAGGTGAAAATAGTGGGAAAAGTTTGGAGGCAGCAATTCTATGATATTTCTTGTCAGGAATGTATCTTCCTTAACCCATTTTCAATTTAATCTGTTGCCCTGATTATAATTTCTATTATATTTGTGGTTATTTTTATAAGAATAGAGTCCATTTACTATGTCTATTTGAGTACTTTTTTCTATTTTCCCCACATGGATGCAGAACCAACCTGTTAATGAAATATCTTTTTATTATATTATAAATATGTAATTCTACTGTAGACCAAAAATATAATAACAAATTTGTTCATTTTAAAGATATAAAGAACTAGTGAGTAAAAGATTAAGAGTTGAAAGAACAGACAGAAGAGCAGTGGTTAACTGTGTTAAGTTAGAAATCTAAGAGTAGCCTTACCTATTTTTAACCAGTGCTTGCCAATCATACCATAGTTGATATTATCTTGGTTCTTCATGCTTATGTTCTATAATTTCTTGTTTGTCTGTTTGTTTTCTTTGATGTAATTGAGATTGCACATCATGCTATTTTGGGCAATGCCTGATTTTATTATATTTTACTTTTATCAGTCACTTCTTTTAGAAGAATGAGGGGAAATGTTTTATTCTTTTAATTTAAAATTTGTTTAATGCACTGGAAATAAAATTGGACACATTTCACTGTTTAAAAATCAGAAACAAAACAAAACAAGCACCCTGAAGAAAATACCAGCAAACAAATAAGCAACAGGAAAAAAGCTTAAATCTGTTCATAATTGAATACACATACAAACTACATCCAACATGCAAGATAAACATCATCCAGTAAGAAAATTACATTGTTTTTATAGTGCTGAATGTATAAAAAAGACTAGGATTCATGGTAGTAGAGAAAATAGTGCATTTTTTTGCTATCAAAGATCTTGCCACTGTTACAATTAATACCTAAACAACTATGTGTGGAAGAGACTAGAAAAAATAATCCCAGCCTTAATGGTACTGGAGCTCTGTATCAATTCTTATCCTAGGCTTCAGATCCATTTTAAGAAACGACAGAATATACCCACACAATACATACATGATGCTTGAGAGAGGTTTGTAAAGATGTATGTGCACAGTACTGCTGTGGACACATTTAAGTCCTCTGACTGCTCATGTGCTTCCTCATGTATTTTGTTTCTTCTGAGGATTTGCAATGGGAGGTTCCACACATGGGCTATAAATGACTCACTGGACATTGGTAATACTAAAACTGAATCCAGCCTGATCTTCTTCAGCATTCCTCAGTACAACAGGACCAGCCAACCCATGCAAATGACAATGAAAGGAAAGACAGGGATATTGCTCGTAATTAAGTACATCATTTGTTTAAAGTTTGCTGGGTTTTTCTGGGTTTTGTTTTGTTTTAGAATGGGGCGGGAGTGGACGTAACTTCACAATCCTAATACAGTAATGTTTTGCATCTTCCATGTTTTATGCAAAAACAGACATTTAAATCAATAAATAATTGTGCCCTAGACTGAAAGTTAATGTTTAGGAGAGGAAAAAAATTGTTGGAATTTTTTCTACATTTTTTTGTGAAGAATCTTTTTTGGAAAGGAAGGATACATATTTTTGTTGTGTAATATTTTCTATTTTTGAATGCATTTTATTGGTACAAGACTGTTTTTTTGGTGAAGACATTATTTAAAAAAAAAAAAAAGAAAAAACTAATCGAAAAGTTTGCCCTTAAGGATATGCTGCAGTTTTGAGGTTACAAAAAATAACTGATTCAAGATGCGTGTTAAAAGTTGGGATTATATTGTTGTTTTTTGTAATTGTTACAAGAAGAAGTTTGTACCCACTGCTGTTTATTTTGTTTCAGATGAGTAAGTAAAGGGATTGTTGTTTTATTCTTTTTTTAGAGAAAAAAGCTATTTATGAAATGTCAAAAACACTGGACTGTGAGTTTAAGTGTGGAAGCATTTACCACCCTGTGTCTTCAACCAATTATGGGAAACCCCTTTTCTCTTCCCCCCGCCTTAGCCTTGCCAAATGAGAAAACTATAACAGCTCTCAGATGATTGAAGCCACCGAAGCTCTGCTTTAATACTATGGTTTGAAAAAGTTGGAAAACCAAAGTTAAATTTGTTTCTGAAATCCCGCTGTCCATAGACCCTTTTTTATATGACACAGCCAGTTGGTGCTGCCTCTCCCTCTGGGATTATTGCCTTCTTAGGGACTGCGGGCCAGCTCTGATGCAAAGAGAGGCATGGAAGTGGTGAAGCTGAGAGCTGAGGTCTCAGGAAGTAACATGTAAGTGGGACTTCAGCCTCTCAGGGGCAACCATGCTTCCCCGCCCCAAGGAGGAGCTGCACAGAACACAGTGCTAATAAGGCTGGCATGGGCCAGCCTGTGTCTTGTCTTCTTCACCTCCTGCTTCTGAGACTCTCCTGTTACCATGGCTCTCCCAAAGGGCTCTGCCTTTCTCAGCAACCCACATTCCATGGATTGGAGTGGGGCAGGGATCCAAGTGACAGGATGGCTGTGGGCGCTGTGGAGGCACCCAGCCCCCAGGGAGGTGAGGCAAGGGACCACTCAGCACAAGGAATCTTGACCACCTCCTCTTTGATTCAATGGATTATCCATCCATCTGCTCACTGTGAAGAGGGAGAGGCAGTGTACACCAAGGCTATTCAATAGCTTTTCCATATTTTTTCAACATTGAAAAAATAAGTTTTCAAAACTGTGATATTTTTTAAAAAATCATTTGGCTAGAGGGAAGGGAAAAGGGAAACACCAAAAGCTGTAACATGATTAACTGGAGATATGTAACTGGGGCACTTTCTAGACCAAGACAAACAAATTCCTTTCTGGACCCTAAAGCAGCCAAATCTTGAGACTGTCAATGACAGAAAGCTGAAGAGAGGCTTCCATTTCCTCCTTGCTCCTTTCTTCTCTCTGTCTCAAAATTCTCTTGTCTCAAATTCTTTGCTACAAAATTTTCCTTTTCAACTTCCCTTGATTTACTGCCCTAATGGCCCTCAGCCCCCCACTTTGTGTGCAATCACACACACACACACACACACACACACACACAATACCATTTTTCTTAAGGATTGTGGGACCGAATAAAATCATGTGCCTTCATTCTTTCCTTATAGGATTAGATGAACCTCTTCCTTTTCACAATGTTTCCTTTTAAAAACAAAGTTAGGAGAGGTTGAAGTGTTAGTGGAAGACCTGAGCATCATCTGAGGAGTAATTTTGTTTAGTGCATTCCCCCTAACCATCAAACAGGCATTTCAACCCCTTCACAAAACTCTTTGGACATTTAAAGCATCAAGTAACCAGATACTGGACAGCCTAAACTCCTTTGACTTTAGTGCGGTTCCTTGAAATTTCCATTTCATGTATTTCTTTGATTTTATCAAAATGAGGTGAGCAAGGGCAAGCTGCCTTGTTCTCCCAATCTGGTGCTTTTGCTTGAGGTGTGGGGTGGGCATGGGGTGGGGGGGCGTGTTTGGACAAAGGGTGCATTCCTAAAGCTCTCTGGTGCTGAGGGGCCGCCAGTTCCTTTCAGAACTGTATTTGACACACTTTGAGAATACACAAATGAATGGTATCAAATGCAATATTTTAATGGAGCAGCAGGACAGGCTCTTTGAAATGGGGTTTTGCATCTTTTTGTAACATTTTGATTTCTCTGGTGCCTTATTCCTACTAAATGCTGGCACTCATGTACCCACGGGATCTGACACAGAAGTCAGTCCCGAGAGTGGGGACAGATGGGTGATGCTTGAGCGTGCAGGCCACAGGGAGGTTGGTGTCCGTTGGTGGGGAAGGAGCTAGATGGCAGCTCTTAGCTGAAGCCAAGCAGGGACTGCGCAGATCCACCACAGAGCTAGCAATTCTGATGTGCACACACACACCAAACTCATCCTTCCTCATCTGAGCTTTCCTTCCTTCTTCTTTTTCTATCTCTACCTTCTCACAAAGGTGCTGCTGCTGCTGCTGCTAAGGTGCCCGGGGTCCAGAATGCCCAGTAATCACTCAGGCCCGAGCCTGGCACTGCCACACCAGCCCCTAGCATGACCAAACCCAGGTTTCTCTTGCTTGGGGCTGAGAACTGTCAGATTTTTCTCATCAGAAATGTTTTCCAAGGAATCAGTGGATTACAGTTATTCTGCATTGAAAATGCACTTTAAAAAATAAATAAAAGCTCCTGACTGTTTAAAATATACAGAAGGGGCAGGGGAAAGATAGACATGTGCTAGTGTCTAAACCCAGTTCAGTTTATCTCCAGTTGAAACAGTATACACTATATTATGTATAAATGTATACACAATTCCTATATATATATCTACATATATATAGTGTATATATTATACATGTATAGGTGTGTATATGTGCATATATACACACATGCACACAAGATCCAGATACTCATTATAAAACAAGATGCTACACAAATAGCAGCAGAGGAAACAAGGTTGGACTCTTGCAACAGATCACAAAAAATAAAAACAGCCACTTACAATGACTTTGGTCATTTCTGTATATTCACAAGGAATGGATTGTAACAAAGAAAAAAGGAACAGTGTTAGCAAAAGAGGAAAAATGGGCGAAACCATCATGATCCAATGGGAATGCAGTAATGTTCTATACCATTTTATCAGTTATTTCTTTTAGTCATGTTGATTTCATTTCAGTTTTTGGCTATACAAACAGTTTTAAACTCAAGTGACCACAACCAACTGACCAAAACAACTACAGTGAAAGCCCTTTTCAATGGAAGATGTCAGAAATCTCAAAACCCTTGGCCTGGCTCAAAGCTACCATGTGCAAATCAGTACTCTCTTCATGTTTAAAATAAAAACTGAAAAAAAACCTTTTTGAAGCACCTTAACGTGGCCATCCATTGAGGAGTGGGTGCCACTTTTTTCTTTGAGCACCTTATTGACGTGTTTTGCTATCTGCTGTCTTTCTGTTACCTGTTGGCTGAATGGCTAGCTGTTAACACACACGTGTGCACAGGTCAGACATCTGGGCATGTGTGTTCTCAATGAAGTTTACTGTGGTGACTGCTGAAAGGTGAACCCGTTTCCTTATTTTCCCGCCACAGTGTTGTGATAGGATTCGAAGAAACCCTTTTTCCTGCACAGAAATGTTTCTTATCACATTGTATCTTAGTATGGAAAGGAATATGGGCCCTTTTTTGCAATTGCTACTGTGTATACACACACACACACACACACACACATACACACACACACTGTATATTCAAACCTAACACAAATATACACATACACACACATGTTCAGACACAATTCATTCATCCATATGATATTCCCAATGTCTATGTGGGTGTTACTGTTTATGCAGTTTCTATTTCCCAGTGAATTTTGAGTGGAAGGGAATTTTTTTAACCAGACTGTCTTTCAGACTGAAGACCTTGGAATCAGAGGAAAGTTTGGAAAGAGAGAAAGGCAATGAAAGAGAAGCTTTAAATTGAAAGAATCATTTTCTAAGAAGAACATAGACTGAACGACTGCAGTCTTTACCCTCCAGTCTTTGCAGCTGGATGTGGAACACTGCTTGTACAATCTGTGTGCTGCAGAATCTGTGCATACATGAACACACACACCTATATAATGTATAAATGTATACACACACACACATACACACACACACACATCCATCAATATAGACATGGTTTGGGATGAGCCGGTCAATAGTTTTGAGAGGAAGTTTGTTCCTTTTTTTTCGCATTGTCAGTTATCAAACAAACAAACAGAAAAATTGTTTTGAAAAACCTTGCATACGCCTTTTCTATCAAGTGCTTTAAAATATAGACTAAATACACACATCCTGCCAGTCTTTTCTTACAGTGACAGTATCCTTACCTGCCATTTAATATTAGCCTCGTATTTTTCTCACGTATATTTACCTGTGACTTGTATTTGTTATTTAAACAGGAAAAAAAACATTCAAAAAAAGAAAAATTAACTGTAGCGCTTCATTATACTATTATATTATTATTATTATTGTGACATTTTGGAATACTGTGAAGTTTTATCTCTTGCATATACTTTATACAGAAGTATTACGCCTTAAAAATACGAAAATAAATTTTACAAGGTTTCTGTTTTGTGTGGAAGAGTAATTGATGTTGCTAAGAATGATGTTTGTTTTTGGGGGTTTTGTTGTTTTTTTTTAAATGTTACCAGCACTTTTTTTGTAAGTTTCACTTTCCGAGGTATTGTACAAGTTCACACTGTTTGTGAAGTTTGAATATGAAGGAATAATTAAAAAAAAAATCTTCTCTTGGTTTTCTGCCGTGTCTTCTTTGCATGTGGAAGTGCAGCATGCCGCTGTGCCAGGCAGCTCTCCACAGTCACTCACGAATCCTGCTCAGGTGTAGGCTAAAATTATTTACATGGAGGCCTGTACCTAACAGTCCCCCATATCCATCAGTGCCACAGTCCTCTCTATATAAAAAGTAGGAATTATAGAACTGTTCATGGTGAAGTCACTTCAGGGAAATATAAAGCACATTTGGGTACTATCTTATACTATTTGAACCTGAAAAGAGATGACATGGTTCGTGGGGGGGGGGTATTTTTAAGGAAGGGTTTATAGGATGTTCAGAATCTCATACTAGATCAGACTCAGGGATCCACTTATTAACAGCTTCCCAAGAGCTAGGATTATAGGCATGCGCCACCATGCCCAGTCTCAATTGCCATCTCAGTTTGTCCTAGGGGTGGGGCTAGGGCTCAAACCTTTGGCTCCTGTGCCTGCTTGCAGGTACTTTAATCCACTGAGCTATTAGGCCAGCCCTTTGATATGGTTGTTTTACTGCTGTCCACATTGATTTAGGGTTTTTTATCTTTCCCATATGAAAATCAGTGTCCTATGGAAATAACCAAGTCCATAGGACACTACAGCCACCTCTTCTGTGTCCCATCTTCGTTATCCCATGAATCACCCTTTTACCTCTTGGGTTCCTCAGATCTATGTGTAAAGGAAGAAACACATGATGCAAAATGTCCCTATTTGATGACTTTTAAGACTGCTAAGCGACTTGTGTTGCTCCACAGGCCCTTTCTTGGGCACAGTCCTACCCATAAATGTTCTCTAACCTGATCGTTCTCATAGAAACTGCTAATGTGATGAGGAAACTTGCACATTGCTCATTCCTAGTGAAGTTAGCCCTCCCTAAACACCCTGAGTTTTCACCATGTAACTTTATTTCATTTAACACTCTGAAATATATCACTGATATGGAGAAAGCTTGGCCCTCATAAGCCTTAGAATCAAACAGCTAGAAATAGAAGTTCATATAAAATCCTAAGCTGTATTCTTCCACTCAGTCTATTTTAGTCACTTTCTGTCCGGCGCAGAAAGGAAAACTCAGACACACCTTGCCTTCTTTCTAGAAGGGGAGATCTCGCTTTATTGCAGAAGCACAGCAGTTTTTATAGTATAGCTAAGCCAATCATCAGCAGCCACATACAAGCGTACAGCCAATCCCGCTCTGTTGCCAGGCAGCCCCCTCATTCTGTCCGGATCGACAGACAGGGCAGGGCCACACTCTACTTCCTGTTATTCCAAACATACCAAGGCGGAACCCACAAGGAGCACCAAGCTATTACATTGTTACCCAGGGATCCCGAGCTGCTGCTTGCACCGCTCCCAACAACTTTCCTCATCTCTGAGACACAATACCTGATGCCCACAGCTTAAAAAAGAGATAATTTTGATTTAAATGTTTAGTCGATAATTGGCTGGCTCAAACTGACAACATGGCAAAGGGGCACAGAGCAGGAAAAGCTGCTCAGCTAATGGCCCTGAGGAAGTAGAACCAAGAGAAGGGCTGGGGAGGGAGCTCTACCCTTGTCTATCATGACCTGCCCCTTGCAGCTACACCCTTCCTCCCAATGGCAAGCCAGCTATGATGCCACCATCACCTAGTCACTTTGCAAACACGAAGCTTTGGGGGTTATTGGAGATCTACACCATAGTAGCAAAATAGGAGCATGGGAATTTATAAACTAATGTAAAGATGACAAGGAAAAAGCAATCCATTTGGGGGACTCACAAAAGTATTGCGAGTGAGAAGAGGTGAGTATGTATAGCCAACTCTACTAAAATGAGAAGCACAAAAATCCACAAGCATAAGCTGGGTATGACAAAGGTCGTTGAGTGACCTCTGTCCTGAAAGGTGACCAGTGAACCGTGGTAGCTTTACAATGACTTCAACAAATTTAAATATTGAATTGTTGCAGCTCAATGACTAAACTAAGTTAAGTTGATATTCTAGAAAGTGGAAAACAAAGAGGACAAATATTTTCATGGTACATGATTTGTTCCTGGTTTCTGTAAACCTTACCAACATCTTAATGATGCCAGCTAACTTCAACCAGGGATTTTTTTTTTTTTTTTTTTTTTTTTTTTTTTTTTTTTTTTTTT